>JARFJB010002072.1:252500-430000 GCA_036346205.1 Vesta saturnalis
GGCGTGTGTGTATCTGGGTGTAGGTGTGGGAGTGGGCGTGGGCGTGTGTGTATGTTGATGTACGCTAGTATCCGCGCTAGTTCCAGAACTAAAATATTTGTGCGTGTGTTTGTGCGTGTGGGTGAGGGTTTGGTGTGGGTGTGAGTATGGGTGGGGGTGTGGGTACGTGTGTGTGTGGGTATGGGTGAGGTTGTGGGTGTGAGTGTGGATGTGATGTGGATGTGGGTGTGGATGTGGGTGTGGGTGTGGGTGTGGGCGTGGGAATGCGGGTTTGTGTGCGTGTGTGTGGATGTATTTTAGTGTCCATGATATCTCCAGAACCAGAATACCTACGTACTTAATATATTGTATTCAAGATTGTTGGCTTAGGGTTGATTACATTTTGGGAGAAATCCAGCGGCGAATAGGGTGGTTTATTAGGGTTGTTTTCGGTTTTTATCTTACATTTCTAAAACAGCTAAATATTTCAAAGTTATAAAAGTACCTAGGTACAGGTCTTAAACATATCCATTAATTATGTTCTACACATTTTTTGACGCGTAATTTAGCAGTAAAAAAATCGTAAGGTAGAATTTAAGTCTCATTATCTGAATAACGATTAATTTTATAAGAAAATGCATACACGTGTTTTTTAAAGAAAATCTGATTTTACATAAATTTTCTTTATAAACGTTTGTAATGTAAAGCGAAATAAATGTAAAAATTAAATAAATATGATCGAAAACGCTAAAGCTTTATTATCGATAATTTTATAGAAGAGGGCGGCTTTGAAATTTTTTTTACGTTAACATATATTTATGTCTATGAATCTCTATCTGACATGAAGTTTTAAACGTCATTCTGACAAAGATGGTTGTTTTTGTTTCTACAATGTTGCTTGTTTTCATTATGTACGTATAAAAAAGAGATTGCATAGTTATCCTAAAAAAATTGAAATTAATAATATTTATGTATTAAGGGCATAATCAGAAGATTATGGCTCGAGAATGTTAAAGCCCGACGCGAAGCGAGGCTTTATATTCTGAGAGCCATAATCTACAATTATGCGTGGTATATAATGTTTCATTTTATTTTGCACCATGAAACTGGAACAAAATATTAAAAAGATTCAGTATTTTCGGCAAGTTTTTAAATGCAAATGCAGTGAAATAAAGTCGACAGTAGGCTAATTTGTTGTTACTAAGATACTGTGATATTGCTATTGTATATCATGTCATGTGTTTGCTGTCAATCATGCTGCTTAGCATCAATGACATTTCCGTGCTATAAAGATCACATTACGCCCGCATTTGGAGGCGTATAATAGATATTTATGTATTAAGGGCATAATCAGAAGATTGTGGCTCGAGGGAATGTTAAAAGCCCGACGCGAAGCGAAGGGATTTTATATTCCTGAGAGCCATAATCTACAATTATGCCCATGGTACATACAATGTTTTATTTTATTTTGCACCATGAAACTGGAACAAAATATTAAAAAGATTCAGTATTTTTTTATAATATAGGCGTATAAAGAACATTATGGTGGCAAAATAAAATAAAGGACATTATAGTGGCAAAATAAAATAAAATAATTTTATTTTTACTAAATTTAAGTTAGCATCTATATGTCTATTGATCTCTGTCTGTCGTGAAGTTTTAAACGTTTGTTTGACATAAATTATTGTTCTTACGTTTACAACTTTGCCTATTTTCGTATTGATCTTCTTATTAAAGAGGTTGCATAATTATTCTTAAAAAAATGTTATTAAAATTATTTCATTTCTTTTAATTTCCATTTTGTGGGTTGGAAGGTCGTGTGGTATTCCACCCCAGAAATTTTTAAGTTATGCTGACATACGAAATGGTAACATGAATAATTAGTTGGAACTAGGCAAATAGATTTATGACGTGCATCGATTTTTTCGCTGGATTACCTTATATCATATGATACGAAAATGTCAACTTTCACTATTAACGCACATAATAAAATACTTCTCTTTTTTTATTTTTAATTTTTCAACTTTGACAAAATTATTTACATCTTTAACAATTTTTGACAGATATTACTACTGACGAAGATAACAGTAAGTTAACGAAACGTATAGATGGTATAATTTAAAATACACCATTTAAAAAAACCCAAAAAAGATAAATATTGTTTTACCATATATCATGTTTAAGTTATACATCTTGGAAACTATTCCCACCCTCTGATTTTCATTTGTGCCCCATTGACGTCAATAAAAAGGCTGACGTTTAACCCGCTAAATTTTAGTTCCAACAACCACACATTTTTTCTAGGAATTGCATCAAGCGCATGAAATGACAAATTCTGCACCATCAACATGGCCAATATGTTCATATCTCTTATTTGCCCAGTTAGCAATGCACAAAATACAATGACTTTAAAGCAAAACCTTTTCCGTTTATGTTTGATTCGTAACAATTTTAAGGTCGATTCACTATTTTAAACATTTAAAGGCATCCATCAATTATTTAGCAAAGTTCATAGGTTCGCCACTTTAATTTACATAGAAAATTATTTAATCTCGTCGTTTTAGATTACAAAACTCACTCAGTGTATTCGGAAAGGATAATTACGCATTGTATTTTATTGTATGGGTGATTAAATTTTATACAAAATGTAGTAAATTGTACGTATTTGACCTATAAAGTTATAATGGAATATAAAATTTATGAACGGACTCTCATGTGATAAACTAGTTTACGTTCAATAATTTAACCATTTTATTTTACAATGCTTTGGGTTTTGACTGGCGTTTATCGACATAAATAAAGTAATTAAGTTAAAATATAACAATGTTAGAAAAATTTTCCTTTTATTACTGATTACAGACTTATTACACGGTTTAAGTAACAAGTAATAATAAGAAAACAAGGCCATAGTAAGAACAAATAAGAAAGTACTCCATTTAATCATGTAGCAATTCAACGTATTATGTACATGCATTAAAAAATTAGCTATAAATTATATTTGTAGACAAATTAATAATAATTCTAACGTAAATAGAAGATATATATTGCATAATTCGACACTAGACATTATGAAACGAGGGAAATGTACTTAAGTAGTATACGTATAATGTCACAAAATAAACTTTTTAATGTATTAAAAAAAATTTAATAAAAGCATTTTGCATTGAACCTCTAATCCTTCCGAAATCTCACATTAATGCATGAGATGGGAATAAACCCAGGAAGAAAGGTTTTTTGGGTGCGCTCTAGGACGTTAGGACGCGCCCACCACCAACGGAAGATATAATTTCCAATATTGAAAATTCTATTAAATCGTTACCTTTTGATGCTGCGAATGAAGTTATATTTATAACTGTTAACATATTACTTAAAGCAAAATCTCCTAAATATGAACGACTATAATATTAAAGTAGAACAACTGTTGGAACCACACACTTATCGTTAACTACCGACAGAACCTACAAAGAAGTTTCTTTTAAAAACTAAAGCACTTATTAAAATATCATTTATTCCCGAACAAATAAAAAAGAAACTAACTCTGAAGGTCTTTCACCAAAACTATATGGTTTACTAAAAATCCATAAATCTAATGTTCCTTTAAGGTCTATTGTTAGTGCAATTAGTTCTTCTACAAATCATCTTACATTACAGCCTCGTATAGGTAAAACAGCTCATTATATTAAAAACTCTACCGACGTTATTGAAAAAATACATTATTTGAAAATTGAATAGGGTGATATAATGGTCAGTTTTGATGTTGTTTCACTTTTTACGAAAGTCCCTAAAGAAACTATTGAATACATTGGTCATACTTTTCCAAAGGATATAATCATTCTTTTCCAGCACTGTCTTATTACCTATTTTCAGTGGATTAATCAATTCTACTAACAGCTTGATGGTGTAGCAATTGATAGTCTTCTTAGTCTTAGTTATAGATAATTTTTTCATGGAAAAATTTAAAACATTAGCGTTACAATATGCACCTAAAAACATTTAGTTTGGTATATAGTTTACCATGGTATAAGAAACGAATGGAAGTTTACCATCACCATCATTATTTTTTAAGGTTTACAGAAAGCCGACACACACTTATAGATGGCATCATTATCAAACCACCATACACGTCAAAAA
Source organism: Vesta saturnalis (assembly GCA_036346205.1). Taxonomy (NCBI): domain Eukaryota; kingdom Metazoa; phylum Arthropoda; class Insecta; order Coleoptera; family Lampyridae; genus Vesta; species Vesta saturnalis. The sequence goes on from JARFJB010002072.1 coordinate 256,611, forward strand.
ATTGGTGTAATTAAATCTTTAGTGTATCGATCTAAACGAATTTCTAATCTGAATTTTGAACGATTATATATATATATATATATATATATATATATATATATATATATATATATATATATATATATATATATATATAAAAGTGTCCAAGATAAGGAGGCCAGTACAGGGATCTAGAACCATAAAAGATACAAGTCGGTTAAATGAGGAAACTTGCATTTTGGTACTTAACAAATGCTTTTTGAAATCTAAAAATTTCGATTGGTTTAGATATCCGCAAAAAAAACCGGAATTTTGCAAAATCGTTTTAATTTTTTACTGGGTTTGTTTCAAGAGGAATTTTCAAATAAGTGGTACTTTCTCATAGCCACTTTTTCCCCTCTACAAGATGGTGTTATTGAATTTGAAATCCGACGTTTCGTCTTTGACCGACCATAAATCTCTCATAAATTTAATTATACATATTGGAACCGCAAAACGTAGTTTCATGTAAGACGTAAACAACATATGAGATTTGGTAGATTGGGTCAACCAGAGAAATCTGCGGTAGCTGACCATGCCTTGAATAATTTAAATCATGAGATTCATTGGGTAACATGTAAATATTGTCCTGACAATCTCATTATTATATTCGTTTACAACGGGAGGCTATTGATATATACAAACTCCCTAATAATTTCAATAGACAAGAAGAAAATCTCCGTCTAAATAGTTTTGATATCTTACAATTAAAAAGGCATAATCATACGTCTTAATTTTAATTATAATTTTACCTTTGGATGTGTCGAGGTTTTTGCTGTTTTTTCCTAGATCTTGAAGTAAATACTTTACCAATTTTATGTTAAATTACCTAAACACTAAAATAAGTAGTTCAAATTAAAATTAAAATAAAAAATTATATGAAACGTATTGCATTGTTTTTTGGTGTGTGATTAAAATAATTACACACAGGTGTGCTCTTGCACCTTATCGTTTTATTAACACCTTACAGACATGATATTTGCAAGTCTAAAGCTTGTACATCACCTCTTAAGGGTACAAGTGCACTACTGCCTAATGTGCCCGAATTACCTGGGCTACCCCTCCTTACAATAGAATGCCATTAAGCGGCAAATTTGCACAATCTTAAAGAAATTACTTACCACAAATATTATTTAAGCCCACATTTAAATAACCTTCATTGACAGGCATTTTGGACAGCGCATGCCGTAATTACAAACAACCAGCCACCCATTGAAAGATTTCTTTCAATCAATGATAATCAACACTTATGCAATATTACAATACAAATAAAACAAATTTAACTAATCTATCATAATAGACATTAACATAATTACACTTGTGACCTAATTTTAAGTTATAGGGAGTGCATACATTTCGCATATCGCACGCTTAAGAACATTACCGTTTGCAGTTTTTACTGTCACAACGGGGTCACGTCTTCGTTTCAGTGATAGAGTTCGAAAGCGCGAACCAGTAGGCATTTTAACAGGGATTATCATCACGTATTAACACGATTGCACTTGTTTTTAATCGCATTTTTGCAGTTCACTTTCCACTTGGACCGCACCTGAAGTTCGTTTACGTACTCTTTGCTCCAGCGTCGCCGAAAATGTTACTTAATTTTAATGATATTTGCTAACTGTTATCAGTTTGGTTCCGATATTTATGTGAGTTTTCTCCCAATTAAAAAGGTGCGCGGGGGTCAAGGGATAAAAATCGTGGTGGTCAGTAGACAAGGAAGTCAAAGGGGGAGTTTAATACTGCCTCGCTTTCAATTAAAAGTGTGTATAATTCTTCGAAGGTTAATGATGTGTTTTTGTGGTGTAGGGGGTGTAAAATGCCATGTAGTTTTATAATCATGGCGTGATTTGATCGATTGGTTCTGATTTTCTTTCTCTGAAAGAAACGCATATAGTTGCTTTGATTCTATATTAGCTCCGATAAAGTTGCTTCCATTGTCTGAGTAAACGTTTAATGGTTGGCCTCTTCGTGATATAAATCCTTTAAGGACAGCTACAAAAGCTTCAGAGGTCAGATCTGATACAAGTTCGAAATGCGTTGCCTTTGTAAAGCAACAAGCAAACACACATATGTAATAGTTAATGAGCCTACAACCGCGATTTTTCTTGTTCTTTATGTTAACTGGACCTGCATAATCCACCCCACAAGTATAAAATGGAGGTGATTCTGTAATGCGGTATTTTGGAAGATTTTCCATGATAGGATTAATTGATACAGGTTTTGCGCGGAAGCATGTCATGCATTGATGAATAAGTTTGCGTAATAAAAGATCAGTAGGATTGTGGTGAGTTCGGGTATGCTTCTATTTGTATGGATGGGTTAAACTTTGAATCTCAGGCACACGCTTAGCTACAAAAGCCTTCCATCGGTTTGGAGCTGCTGCTATCCAGCTTGATCGTGGAATTATACCAGTAAACGCAATCGTGAACGGGAAGGTTCAATTTTGTCCTCTTCATGAGGCGTGCTGGCAATAAAGCACCGCATAATTCTAGGCGAGGTAAACTAACGTTTTTTAATGGGGCTACGCGGGATTTAGCGCACAATAATTTTACTTGCGATTGAACGTTGTGATCGGTACACTTTACATATGCAAGCGCCATATGCCGCTTGCGACGCATGATGCAATACATGAAGTTCCATTTTCAGAGGACTCTTAAATATTGCATACCGCGCTATTTTGATCAGCTTGAGAAAATGTAATTGATCTCGAAAATTAAACCACTTGGTAGTAAAGTGCGTGGGTAACTTTCGTCCTATGACTGTTTTTCCTGGATTAGAAGCTGCAATATCATTTTTGCTTGAACGATTACGGCACTAAGAAGACCTAAAGGATCGAAAATGTACCCTGTTGCCGACAGGATTGAGCGTTTGGCCATTCTTTCTGGTCGTGAATATGCTTGTACGTGATACTCTAATGTGTCCAAATTTGGAGTCCACACTATTCCTAAAGTTCGGGATTTATCGTTATCAGCCACAATAATTTCTGCTCAGCTCCGGTATTTGTCCTGAATTTGTATATTCTAAAACGTGTTTATCATTTGAGTACCAGAGAGACCAGCTGTACTTAATAATTTCGATTGACAATTATATCAACTTTTCACGACTGATCCTGTTAAAAGGTCGTCTACATAAAGTCGTTTTCTATGAGTTCAGACGCGATTGGGTATTTTCCTTTAAATTGTAGTGCTAATTGTTTTAAACATATAAGAGATTGAAGCGATCCTGACGCAGTGCCATAAGTAACAGTGTTTAACTGAAAGCACTATATTTTGTTTTGTTAAGAACGCGATAAAATAGAATCCCATGAAGCTAAACGCTAATTTCTTTATTGAATGAGTATTTTACAGCATTTGGGACAAATCCAAATTTATAAACCAATTTCGTTGGAGTCCTGCAGTATGGATTGTCTCGTGACCAGTAGGTAAATTCTATTATCCATGCGTGTTGTGCCAAATATTGTCTAATCTGTATTATTGGTGTTAGCCCATATTTGTAATAAATGTATATTTTCACACCAATTTGGTTGAGGTCCCGGAAAAAGGGATTATTTCGATGGTCAAAAGTCAAATTCTTTGGTGCATGAGTGTTGGTAATCATTTGGGATACATGTTGCCCAAAATCAATGTTGTTCACCAAGTTTGTCATAGCCGTGCAAAAATGGGTTGTCTCAATGATAAATTAATAAATTCTGTGACCTATATGTTCTGGTCAGAGTTTGGTCTAACGTTGTACAAAATCTGGATTTACCCGAATTTCGTTGTACTCACAGCAAAATGGATTGCCTCGATGATCATGAGATTAATTCTGTAACACATGAGTGTTGATGAGGATTTGGGCCGAATGTTGTCTTTCATATGTATTTATACACCAATTTCGTTAAGGTTGTGGTTCACGACGACAAGAGAAGGTACTGTGATACGGCTTACGGATTTTTAGTATAACACTTATTACACGCATGGAAAAAAATAACTATGGGTGCAGTTTAAACCGTACACCTTACAGAATTAGTTTTTATTCAAAATAATTACAAACATTGCTAATTCGTTTATCATAGAACTGATACTAAACTGGTTTCCTATGATCAGGTTGTTTCTAATCGATACCATTACGTGAGCACTACAATATTAGTTCATCACGTAATTATGGGATACACCGCGAAGAAATTCCATCATATTTGTATTATTTTAGTTCGAAACTAAATTCTTTAATCACATGTCTGCTTTTATATATTTAAGTCCTTTTGGGAGAAGGTTGTGGCCAGCGACCAATTGTTCCAGAAAGACCAAGCTCCCGCTTTAAATCTTCTTTAAATCATTGATAAGCATCTAAATGATAACTCCGTTTGTAGTCTTCTATGCGCGGCTTCGGCCTAGTTGTTGGATCTACCAGTGCCAGTTAGGACACTATCGCGAACAAACCACATCCAAGTAGGAAAAATTGCAGGCCGTCTTCCGTTTCCTCTGCGAATTGGACGGTTTATGTACGAATCCTCGACCCACTGTAATAATGTATTAAGTTCTTGTAATAACTCGGTCTATACTACTCGACGGCGTAGTAAAAAACGTTCACTGGAACAAACGCTAAAGAACATATACGTGACGGTAGTGCGAATGGGGCTTCATTTTAGTATCTCCCAGTAAATATAACTCGCATGTTTTTAACTAAACGAAAAAATCAACTTCAAATATTAGCATCTGAAAAATGCTTCCCTCCGTCATTCATGGAGAATTTAAGAAATTTATTAAAAAAATTATCTATAATTTGATATTAATTACACACGCGTGCATGCATCCTTGATTACAAAAAAAAAATCGCAAGAAATTAATGCTGCATTTATGATCAGTACTTACGGAAACTCTTAGGAATGTTCGATTAAAGCTTAATTTGCAAGCAATTGTCATGGAGTTTGACAGCAAGGAAAATAAGTAAAATAAAAAAAACTAACTTCACGTACGTAACTCTCTCGACGAAGAATTGGTGTTCTGTTTGGCAATGGTCCACTATCCGCAAGTAAGAAATTTTGCATCACGCCGTTTTGTAGATACCTTTGAAATTCTTCAGGAATTACTAAATCCTCGACGAGAAGGTCCTCCTCTTAGTCGAATCGTTTTTTTCAGTGTTCGGTCATTAAGCAAAGCATAATGCAGGGCTTGAGAAAGGTTTTCGTCACTAAGACACCTGTTTATAATTGAGAATGTTTGGTCTATTGATCTTCAGCACAATTTTTTATACTGCTAATGACTTTGGAAGATTCTACTTTAGCGGTGCTCTCACGAGAGTGATGGTCTATTTCCGTAACTATCATACGATGTGCAGTATGAATTCCCGCCTTACATCCATGGTTCTTTTGTTCACATCTCTAAAAGCTGTTTGTAGCGACGAACCAAGTTTATCGATAATAAAAACAGTACCCTTCACTAACAAATTTTAATTTACACTTTTGAGAAAACATTTTATACTAATGAGTTATCAAGCACAAAAGGGTAAATTTGTAAAGTCGTGAAATACAACTGATGAGCTGCAACATCACAAACTTGTCATTAGTTAAAAAGTTAAACAAATTGTGTTACATATTTACACACATACACACACACACACACACACACACACACACACACACACACACACACACACACACACACACACACCACACACACACACACAATATATATATATATATATATATATATATATATATATATATATATATATATATTGCAATGCTCTTTTAATATTTTAAACTTCTTGTAAAGAATTTGTTAAGTGAATATTGCCTCGACTAGTAACTCAGGGGATAGGGTAATAAAATTATATTACACATCCATATTAAAATTTTCAGATACATCAATTACTGTCTTGATATAATTTGCATTCATATTAAATTTGTTTATTCAAACACCTCGTATTGGTAATCATACACTACAATGCGCGCATGTGGATATCTGTTTGTATATAATCATGTTGAACATGTGCATTATGTGCTTCATGGAGCTGAACAACAAAATAAAATACTGTTTTTGTAAGTACAATTTGACTATAAACTGATGTAGTGTTAATACACAATTAGTGAATCGCATTACTATTCGCTGACTGGTATATAATATGTTTAAATTCTTTACACATGTAAACATAGGTGATACGAATTATTCATAAACATAACCTAGATTAATAACATGAAATTCATTTCACTTACAGCGTCCTTAAGCTTCTATCGGCCGCGGCAATCATCAAGATTGAAGTCCCGTTATCCAAATCAGCTGTCTTGTGAATCCCTCGCAACAGTGATTGATACAGAGCGTGAGCTTATTTAGGTACATTGCTTGTTTACTTCTCCAAAAGTTTTTCCAAACAATTTTAATATTGTACAATTTAATACACTAAACTATCTGTATTCAATTTATTTATTAATACTTCTTAATTTCTATACAATTGATAAACACCATTTTTAATTTTTGTTAAATTTGTTTATATTTAAAAAATTGATAACATTATTTAACATTTCTTTTGTTTATCGCTTTGACATTTCATCTATTGTAGGTAATTTACTATAACCTCACTTTAGTTTAAGAAGTTGAAAATTTTCGAATATGTTTTGTTTTTATTTGATTTAGGTTATGTTATAACATTAACGATCTTAATTTAGATTACATGCTTTTAACAAAGTAACATGCTTTCACCTTCAAGATTGTAGGTAGACTAATTAGAAAAATTTTCAAATGCATTACCTGTAATTTTTTTCTTAAACACCAATTTTGACGGGAAATTTCTACAATACAAATAAACCTGAATCTTAATTCTGATTGGTTGACCATATTTCTGAAATTTACAATTTATTAAATTTACAGATAACTTTGTTATTCTAGGATACATCTTGAAAATATTATAAGCATTAGATTCTACACAAAATTCCCTTCTAAATGATATCTAATTTGCCATATTTCGCTTTTAAACCACTTAGCTATTAATAATTACACTACCTAAGAATTTTCACATAAAGAAATTTACTTATATCTAACTTATTTTAATCTCCACAGGAAAACTATGGTCATAATTGGATTGTACAACCCGAAAAACATAAAGTTACACTAATTTTAAATCCAACATAGTCTAAAATGTAATATTCTATCGCACTACCGGAGTTCGCAATTGCCATAACCCGTTTTCTCACCACATTCAGTTAATTTGCTCCAACAATGTTAGTTTATGTTGCAGCATTTCCTCTTAACACAATTATGTAAGTTGTTTTTATAATTATTCTTCAGTATCATTTTCCATAATTTCATAAGTTATATGAATCTTTCTGACATAGTCTTTTTCATTATCTCTAACCATACAATTTACTGTACCTACATGTTATCTAATACAAATTATTTTCTTTTATTTTAGAACTGAAGAAGATCATGCTACCATAACAAGATTTCCTTTCTCCAAATGGATATTGTAACGGTACTTTTGCACATTAATATACAACTCAAACATGCCGCTAAAACGGTGTTTAAATTTTAATAAATTCAAGGTAAGGCTAAATAGAACTGGACCAGTTCTGATAAGAAAAAGTGATATCAGCCTTGACATTGCCAATGATAGACACATAATTTTGGATTTCTACACATTTTTAATCAATCAACCATTAATATATAATAGGTACGACTTTGTTTAAGACCAACACAATAATATCAAGTAAGTAATATTTTTTTGAAAATACGTAAGACTATGCGAATTCTTGATATTTCATATTATTATGCCAAAGTAACGCAAATTTAATTATTCATAAGTTCAATCTTTAAAAACCCAATCAATAGTTGGTAAGTAAGACTGAAAAGTAAGCCAAACGTTTAATTGGTAATTTTTAACATTTTTTAGGGTTTTTTAATCAATTATATGAAGGAACAATCATGAAATAAATGAACTTGTCTTCAGAACTAACTGGCAATAGTACTGCAATAAGTTCTAATAACGGTCCAACTTGGCAACATATTTAATACGAACAGGGTTGTTCATCATCTTCAGAGTCCTAAAAAAAAGTGTAAAAACAAGAAGCTGCCTATGTAACATCAGATATTTAAGTTCATTACTACCATATGTATACGATTTACATATTATAAAATTATCAATACCGATCACTGTAAGAGATCTCCGGTTACACACACATACCATCTTGTCATACCTCACTCATGCATTTTTTAAAGGTTATACAACCTACAATTAAATTAATATTGTGCTTAATGTAGATATGTAATTATGTAATAGTTTCATTTAACCATTAAATCACTTAGCCACCTTCATAGTTTTCATTTATTAGTGGTTCATACTATTATTGTCACGATAAGGCTAATTACAACTTAAACCCATTACATCTTGCTCAAGCCCTGGCGCCCTTCATAATTCTCATGTTCTCAATGTAAAGCCGAGCGAATGGGTTACTGGTACAACTTAATAGTACGTACCATTGCCACACAATAAAAAATGGGAATCAGACCTCAGTATTAATCACGAACAGAAACGAAGGCCGAAAATCAAGTACCTCATTGCTTACCAGTTGTTTTTCGAAACGAAAGGTTATAATATCATAAACAATATTAAAGAAAATACATAATTTGCATCTTCCGAAAGTGATCGGAGCCTGCTAATATGAAAATTCTCTTGTACACCCATGATTAAAATGTAAAAAACTGTAAAACTTGGATCATGTAGCTCACAATATGATGTATAATCACATATGTACTCAGTTATATGTTATTATGAACTTATCTCTTTATAACAACTCAAAAATATCATCATGAACAGATTGTATAGTTGATTTATAAAAATTATACCTATATATTAATTATTGCTGTAACATCGCAAAATAAATATCTGGTGTGGAACACCACACGACCTTGCAACCTACAAAATGCCAATGAAAAGAAATTAAATAATTTTGATGACATTTTTTTACGATAATTATACAACCTCCTCTATAATAAGTAAATTACGAAAATATGCAACATTGTAAAAACAGAAACAATAATCTATGTCAAACAGACGTCTAAAACTTCATATCTGACATCTAGATGCTAACTTAAAAAATTAAAAGAACCATTTTCATTCATATTTAATTCACTTTGTACACTTTTGCCTTGCGTTATATTAACCCTTTCAATACTCTTGGGACATACTATGTCCTCTATATTTCGACAGTATTCATAAAAGGACACAGACAACATTGGATATTAGTTTGCAGGATGTAGGTTCTAGAATCCTACTTGAGTTAAATCATTTAATTTGTTACGTATTTCATAAAATTAGATAAACTAAGGGCTTTTTCGTACTGTCGTTGGATTAAAGTACTGTAACATGGTTCATTATTGGGGACTGAAGTGTTCATTTTTCAAACAATTCATAGATTAAAAACTTTAGTTTGACATCTTGTTATTTTGAAGAACAATTCTGGGATTTTAAAATAATTTCAGTTAAAAAACATTTATTTGACACTTGAAATAGTGTAAGATTCTTTGTATATTGCAATTTTCTTAATGAATTAAATTTATCATAGATGTAATATCTTCTAATTTTCAGAACAACTAATATAATTATTTCTATTATTACTCCTTACGATGTGCAAAAATTAGTGTTAGATAACCCATTGAAGTTTCCTAATCTCTATTCGAAAACGGATGATTAAATGAGTCACATTAAATCACCTTTTATCTTAATATATATTTAATGTTCTATATTATTCTGTAAATAGATTAGTTTGTTCGACAAATATTTAGCATTGAGACTTATTTATCCCTACAGTATTTTCCAGTGGGATCGATTACATGCCAACACGTACTCTGTGACAGTGAATCTAAATTGTTCTATTTTTCAGAATGGATATCCGAAAACTGTAAATTCATGACAAGAGAAGTGGCTCATTTGTGCTAACAATCTTTCTGATCATATCTGATATCGAATCTGAACACGATCCATTTTATGCAATCCGACAGTAGTAATGATTTGGATCTATAATGAGGATGTTCTGAGTATGACAACATCGATTTCAACTAGATAGACGAATTACATAGTGAATCTGAGGACGGGGATTAAAGACTGAATAAAAGCCGCTGAGGTTGCAAATCCTACATAGAGTGTGGAAAATGTTATAGAATGAAGTAATGTTCTGCATCGAAAACTGTGCTATTAGCCTCATTAGGACAATTAGTTTTCATGGTCAGGAACATCGAATTAATTTGTTCTCATTGAGAAAAGTCTGCATTTGAAAAATAATGTCATAATTTCTGCCAACGTGAATAGGAAAACTATCTTGTCAACAGATGAACATTTTTAATAATTTATTCATAGAATGTATTATTTTACAAAAATCTTATTAATTACATTTACGTTTATTACTCCAGATTTCAAGAAGTAAATACATAAGTTAACACGGTCAAAATCAGAGATTACCATGAGACGTTCGTCCCTCATCAATATACTATTTAATGTTTTATATTATTCTGTTAGATTAGTTTGTTCGACAAATATTAGCATTGAGACTTATTTATCCCTACAGTATTAGGGGATCGACTTCATCCCACGTACTTGTCAGTGAATCTAAATATTTCATTGGGTACGCAATGTCTCAAACGTAAATTATGACAAGACGAAGTGGCTCATTTCTGTTAATCTTATCTGACACTATCTGATATCGAATGTCAACACGATCCATTTTATGAATCCGACAGTAGTAATGATTCGGATTATAATGAGGATTAGTTGTAGAGACTGACGAACTAGATGACGAATTACATAGTGAATCTGAGGAGGATAAGATATTTAAAGCCTCTGACCCGAATCAACAAGAGGTGTATATAAGAGAGAATCGACGAGAACAACTGATAGTACAGTCTTCAAGTAATTAGTTTTCATGGTCTGCTAACATCGAAAACAGTTTATACCAAGAACAAATCTCCCAACTGAAGAAATAGGTATCAAACTGCCAACGTGAATAGGACAAACGATCTGAATTCAGAAACATGGTTATTTATCCAATGAAGTTTACACAAATCATATTATACATTTACGTTTACACGAAGTTTCAGAGAAAAGAACAAGTACGGTGAAAGTCAGAGACTTCCAGAGACGTCGTCCTGAATTAATGATAGTTTGGAAACCCTGATGTAATTATAACAAGGTATCAGCACTGTTGTAATATGTATTGATCAGTATTTCATTTAACGCCAACCTTCATGAAACAAGAGATCAATTTCAGTTAATTTATCCACACTGTTGTTAAACGTCCCTGATGAAAACCGCAAGACGCTTACTTAGGACAATTTATTATTTGAGGACGTTTGTTAGGTTAAAAAGATATTTATCCCGTACAGGCAGTGTGTTCCATATTTCCGACGAGACAATGATTTAGTTCTGGATCAGATCTGACAAACATTTATTCTGAGATAGAACCAGATAAAAGCTCATTTCAACTTTGGAGACGATCTGATTGAAAACAGTTATGTACTATCGTCACAAACTATTTATTCTGGGAGAACAAAAATCTGTACTTGAAGGAACTTTATCAGTGAGTATCAAGCATGTATGGCTCTAATTATCCCGATAATATCAGATAGCATGGACAACAAGTGTTGGTTAAGATTAATCTGTTAGCTGGAACCTTCTGGGGACTTACTTTGCATCTGTTCAGCTCAATTCAAAAATAGAATGGGTCAAGTATAAAGAACATTTGAAGTCGAACATATGTCGACTACACTCCGGATGCTCTGGAAACAGCTCTAAAAGAACTGAATAAAGGATCACTAAGTATAAGAAAAGTTTCCGAAAAATATGGAAGTTCAAAATCAACGCTTCAGAGGAAAATGAAGGGATCGATTAGTGGTAAGTGATGGAAACCTACAGCGCTAAGTTCGGATGAGGAAAAACGGACCGGTGAAAGCTGCTGAATGGATTTTCCCATTTTCATACTTAAACATTCTTTACCTTGTGAAAGGTTATCTTGACAAGTGAGGTATAATACAAAAATCGTTCAAGAATAAACTTCCTGGGGTTGACTGGTACGCGTCATTTTTAAAGCGAAATAAAGAACTGTCTGTTCGTTTGTGCGACAATATAAAAAGAAGCAGAGCTGAAGTAGGCCAGTCTGTTGTGAACACTTACTTTGAAAATTTAAAAGCTAGTCTTACAGATGTAACAGCTGATAGGGTTGTTAACTTTGACGAGACTAACATGACTGATGACCCTGGGCGATCAAAAGTTATAACACGTGCTAAAAGAGTGATGGATTCGTCAATATCCAGTTCATCTGTAATGTTTGCGGGCTCAGCTCCAGGGACACTAAGAGTGGCTGATTCGATGGCAGATTATTTGAGGATTGGTTTTTTACATTAGCGTTGCCTTATTTTCGGAAAACCGATCCTCACAATGAGAATCTCCCAAAAGTTTTGCAGGGTGACAGTTTGGCAAGCCACCTTTCGTTGAAACGTGTGAGGGAAATAATATAAGATTTGTATTCTTTCCACCAAACAGCACCCATTTCTGTCAGCCCCTTGATGTCGCCTTCTTCGGTCCTCTCAAACGTTCTTGGAGAACTCAACTGTTGGAGTGGAAGAAGTCTAACAGAGGAACCACACCAAAGGATACCGACAACCTCAAAGCGAGATTCAAGGTTAGTGGCATATTCCCTTTTTGTCCAAATGAAGTCATCAAAAGGCTCCCTGACAGTCACAATGAATCAATGTCCAATGGGGGTGTTCGAGCTGATGGTACTGAAAGTATGTCATGGTCAGAAAGCTTTGTAGAAATTATAAAAACTGCACGCTTTGGAGAAGGAACCAGGCAAATAGTGTCGCGTAAGAAGGTATCTGCAGCTCCTGGACAGAGTGTTTGTGTTGAGCATTTTACAGAGCATGACAATCCTGATGATCCGGGCTCAGTTACAGAGGAGGAAGAACCCTAAAATGAATCTCAGACTTCAAGCGATGAAGACTACTATACCAGAAATTCCTTCCCAGGATTTGGATAATATTAAAGAGGGCGATTTTCTTCTTGTGAAGCTTGATTATGGAGAATCGAGCAAGAAATCAGATAAAAAATATTTTATCTGTAAAGTGATTGGGCAGCAATGTAATGATGATGAGTGGTCTTGTTCTTCCTTGAGGAAGAGTTTTAAATGTGACAATACATTCATTTTTTCAACTGTTGCTGATGAATGATCTGTAAGGAAAAGTGATGTTATACAGGTCTTGGAGGTACTAGTTGTCCGAAGGGGAAGGCACATTTTTAAGACTGCTCATGTTAATAAATTCACTATCAATTAAAACATGCCTGTGTTCAATCTAACATGAACTCCATAACATTCCAATTCAACTGTTAAATCAAATCTGATTTTCATGAAATTGTAATAAATTTTTATTGTTTATTTTAATAAATTTTCATCAAAACTATTTATTTTCATAAATAGTGTTACTTAAACTTTCAATGAGAATAAGCTATTGTCGCAAGTAACACCTTGTAGTGGGGTTACTTGGAACAAGTACTTATTATTACTTTTCCTAATAAAAGTAATGTAAATCAGAAATATGGAAACTCAGGGATAAAGTACACACACAGGCCCATGTTTTAACAATTTTGATTGACAATATACCTTTTTCACTTAGCCCTACACTTTTTTAAAGTTGAAAACTGTCCCAAGTAACCTCGTTTTAACGGGACATTAGTAACAGACGAAACCTTCCCAAATTCAACGCTCATTTGTAAAGAGGTGTCAAACAAAGGTTTAATTGCGTTTCACTGGAAAGATACAAAGAGTGGCTTTGCTCTCAGAAACTGCCATAGAGCAAACATAAACATTATAAAGAGGAAAATGAAAGATGGAGAGAAAAAAGAATTTACGTGCCCAGAAGCAATTATATTTTATAATAAATTTATGGGTGGTGTAGATCACACTGACCAAATGGTGGGATTATATGACATGGACAGAAAAAATAAGAAATGGTGCCGTAAGGTATTATATAAACTAATGATGACAGCTGTTTTTTACGGCTATATCATTTTCTTCGAAACCAACTATAAAAAAATTCCATTCATTACATTCCTTGTCGATGTAGCTGAAGACCTAATAATGGAAGGTAAAACAACTCTAACTCCTTCAAAACGGGCTAAGACCCTAACGAATGCGGGGGATCATATGATTGTCGAAGAAGGTGGAAGAAAACGGTGCCTTCAATGCACTTCCCAGAAAATAAAAAAAAGGACGGAGTACATCTGTAAAAATGTAACGTTCCTTTATGTATTAATAATTACCATGTATAAGTTTATAAAAAATATTAAATTACACGTTTCGAATAATTTTGACTTTTGCTAAAATATTACGATTTTGTTTGACTTTTTAATAAAAAGATTATTGTTATTATGCTGCCGAGACAAACTTCTTACTCTAATACGGTTGGGACAAATTTGTCCCTTATTTTAATACGGTTGGGACAAATTTATCCCTTACTGTAATACGGTTGGGACGTTTTCGTCCCAACCCTAATCATTCCTTCAAATGAAAGATACGCTACTGATACAATCTATGAGTACTCAGGGGCCTTATACCTATTAACCTGTTCAAAAAAATATTTTGAAATACAGATGCCTAAAATTCGTATTGAAAGGGTTAATAAACTTTGACGTATCGATGATTGCGGATTCCGTAGACAACTCCAGTATTTTTGTGGATTTATGTGTGTCAAACTCGTGTGTTCTCGACGTACTCCTACCAACTCTTCTTCATATGCAATAAAACCAATTCATTTTACCTAGAATCCATCATCAGTAGGATTGATCTCAATAAGTCGACTGACCTAGACGCTATCCCAGCTACTGTCTTAAAGAAACATCGCAACAACGCAATTATATATTTTTTTTTGTAATAGATCAACTCTCTCAAAGTTAGTGAAAAAAAAAATGTAACAATGTTCTCATATAAGTTGTAATAAATTAATTTTAATTACAACTAGTCCTTCGTATTTATCATATTGAAAGTTCGAAGAAGTAGTTGACGCAAACGGGCAGCCTTAACTATCGAAGGAAGCATTAATTTAAAGGCACCGTTTTTGCGTCATGGTCTTCATCGAGCCGGATCTCCACTCAAACATCTCACACAATTAAAAAGATCTCAACGTTTTCCCTATCCCCTGGCACATGGTTGATTCGAAGTTCCAGTTACGTGTGAACTCCTATTAGCTGACGCCCTCCGCATAGGCCCAAGTCAAATCCACACTACGAAAGATTCCAGTAAGTTAAAGTGATCATTTGTTTGTATTAAAACTCTGAGAAAAAGGTTAGTGAACTAAATTGTTTACATAAAACTATTGCAAAAACTCTCAAATAGTAAATACGCATTCACATTTATTTAACTCTGTTATTTATTGTTTGTTTTGAATGGTCATGGATTTCAAACAATTAAAAACTACTCGCACAAGTGCTAAAAGCAAAATCACTCGTATTCAGAATTGGGTGCAGAGCTATCAAAATTTGACATTAGATGTTCAAGAATTGTCATGTAGACAAAAAAGATTGGAAGCCGTGTTTTCTGAATACGAATGTGCTCAAGACGAGATAGATTCATATTTATTAGAATTTGAAGATAATTCAGATGTAGAAGATCGTGAAAAATTGAAAATCAGTATTTTACAACGTTAGCCCTTATTGAAAAATGTATACAAAATTATCTCCTCAAAATGTCACTGTAAGTCACAACAATGATTCAATTAGAAATGCTCGCATATACACAATTCGAATATAAAATTGCCACAAATTAATATTCCCAACTTTACAGGAAATTTTCACGATTGGAAGCCCTTTTAGATCTCTTTGATGCGTTAATAATAAACAACCCACAATTCTCAAATGTGGAACGTTTTATTATCTAAAAACACTGGTAAAAGGTGAAGCTTTTAGTTTAATTGAATCATTGTCATTGACTAATGAAAATTTCTCTACAGCTCTTTTATTACTTAAGCAAAGATATGAAAACAAAAATAAGATTGTTAATTCCCATTTCGAAAATTTGTTAAATGCTCCTTGTATAACAAAATGTAATTCACAAAATTTGAGAGAATTAGTTACAACCTGTAAGAAAAACCTAGAATCACTAAAAAACATGAAGCTCTCTGATAAATGTAATTTTGAATCATTACTTATTTTTCTTTTAAAAAAAAAAACTAGATTTCGGCTCTAAGAAATTGTTTGAGGAAGGTCGTGATTTAAAGACATTGCCAAAGTTAGCAGCAAATTTTTTTTGAATTTCTCGAAAATCGTTGTGTTGTGTTAGAAAACATTTCAGGGAATGAAACACTAGTCAATTCAAAATGTAGTAAAGTAACACTATACTCGAAAAGTGACAGTTATGCTCTCTCGTGCATTTTTTGCGATAAATCTCATAAAATTTACGGGTGTCCACAATTTTTGGAAATATCTCCTCAAGAAAGATTAAAGTTTGTTCAAAGTAAAAAAATGTGCTTAAACTGTTTAGGCACAAAGCATACAGTGGAAAATTGTTCTTCAAGTGCAACTTGTTTTCATTGCTCTAAGAAGCATCACACTGCGTTACACATACAAAATGTTCCCTTCAATAGTTCAGGAAAATTAGGTTTTTCTCAATTTCTCAAACTCATCATAAACCCACAATTTCTTACTCAAATGCACAAAATAACGGTTTCGGCCGTAATGTACCAAAAAATGAACAATCTGTGGATTCAAATAAACCTCAGCCATCAAACAATCACCCAATTTCAACTCCACTTCATTATCAAGACATAAACAGACCGTCAACTTCGCAAGCAAATCAGCAACCGGCTGAAAATTTATCCAGTTTTTCCGCTCTTTCCCCCAAAAATTGCCACGTATTACTAGCCACAGCTCAAGTAACTTTGTTTACTGCGCAAGGACGACCTATCGAAGCAAGAATACTACTAGATAACGAAAGTCAGAACTCGTTTTGTACTCAAAAACTGGTTAATCAGCTCCGATATAAAACCTTTAATACAGCTTTGAATGTTTCTGGAATTTCTCAAAACAAAACTTTCTCAAATAAAGCGGTGAATATGTATATACACTCAAACGTAGACCGCTCTAAAAGATTCAAAGATTCTTGTGCTATATTAGAACAGATAACTCATAAACTCCCACAAATAAAAATTCACTCGGATAAGTTATAAATCCCAGATCACATTAAGATGACTCTAGCTGACCCTAATTTTCACACTCCATCCGATATAGATTTGCTTATTGGAGCAGATAGTTACTACACACTTCTCACGTATGGCATAGTGAAATTAGGCAGAGGTTATCCTACTTTGTTAAATACGCATCTGGGCTGGATTATATCAGGAACCGTTCCTAAAAAGTATACATTTGAACCATCTACTTCAACATCCTATTCTCATCATTCCACTAACCACTCAAATGATACAGATGAATTAGAAACTCTCTTAACAAAATTCTGAAGAATTGAAGAACTCTCCGAACCTCCCTTGCTCTCTCCAGAAGATAAAAAGTCTGAACAAATTTTTAATACTACTTCTCGCATCCTTCAAAATGGACATTATCAAGTAGATATTCCTCTGAAATCTACAAATGAACATCATAAACTCGGCGATTCTCTTTCTTTATCGCAAAAAAGATTCTTTTCTCTTGAAAAACGATTTGAAAAAGATCCTCCCTCTTTCACGAATATAAAAATTCATCGATGAATATGTGTCATTAGGTCATGCAAAATATGTTCCGCTATTTCCGACTAACAGTAGGTTAGAAAGGAAATACTTTATTCCTCATTTGTGCGTAATCAGAAATGAAAGCGTCAACCAAGTTGCGTGTGGTTTTGATGCGTCTTGTAAAACATCTTCAGGACTCTCATTAAACGATGTTACCTTAAAAGGATTTCAAGTTCAACCAGATCTATATGACATTTGTGTAGGTTTCGCTCGTTTAGGTTTGTACTCACCGCTGACATTGAGAAAATGTATCGGCAGATTTTCACGAATCCTCGCCTAAATTTTCTGCAAAACATTATTTGGCGTGACTCACCTCGTCAATCTTTAAAATGTTTGGAACTTCAAACCATCACATACGGAACAAACTTTGCTCCCTATGCTCCACTGGGTTTTAAATGATATCGCTCTCAATAATTCCGATTATCCCTTAGCATCAGATGCTCTGCTTACTCAAACTTATGTGGACGACATTCTGTCGGGATGTGAAACGGAAAGATTTACCTAAACTTTATTCTCAATTAACCTCTTCTCTAAGCACGGGTTTCACTTGCACAAATGGTGTTCAAACTTTGCTCCCTATGCTGCCACTCGGGTTCTTAAAAATGATATCGCTCACCCTCAAATTCACAGAAGTTGATCCCTTCAGCATCTGGAAATGCCTCATGTAAAATTACTCAAACTTGAATGTGGACGACATTCTGTCGGGATGTGAAACGGAATAAGATTTACCTAAATCTTTATTCTCAATTCACCTCTCTTCTCTCTAAGCACGGGTTTCACCATTTCACAAATGGTGTTCAAACTCAAATGATTATCTTATATCGCTCAATGCTATCTGACCCTCAAACCATTGAAGTTGAACTCCTCTTATAGTCTAAAGGAAAAATCCTTATGTAAAATTGTCGGTTACATGAAGGTGGAATCGCATGAAGACAATTTGTCAACATCTTCGATTCCTTCACAGATCTGGACAAGATCTGCAACTCATTTCACAAAGTTAAAAATTTTATCTTATATCTCTCGGTGCTTTGACCCTATTGGATCTGGTGAAATCTTGCTTATGTAGAATTAATGGAAAAATTCTTATGCAAGTAATCTGTGGTTACATAAGGTAGAATGGATGATTAGAACCATACGTGACATTTCAGATTTTAACTCGGTGTCTTGTAATTTATTGTCATCTAAATCGCGCGTAGCTCCAATCAAGACAATTACAATCCCCAAACTCGAACTTTGTGCCATGTTGTTATTATCAAAATTGATTAATAAAATAGTGTCGATTTATAAAAATAAACTAATTCCTACCTCTGTCACACTTTGGACAGACTCGCAAATTGCATTATACTGGTGTAAAAGCCACTCAAGTCGATGGGCAGCATTTGTGTCGCATCGAGTGTCTGAAATTCAAGAACTTACTCATGACTATAAGTGGAATTATGTAAAATCAGCGGATAATCCCGCAGACATGCTGTCCCGTGGTCATTTGAACTCTGATGATTTAACTTTTTGGTTTAACGGGCCCAAATATTTGCTCAATCCTAAATTTGAAGTGCGAAATGTAGATAATTTTCCTGTCTCGGTGGACAATCCTCCTGAGGAAAGAAAAATATCTTTAATCGTCAATCAATTTTTAGAAAATTTTTGGAATTCAATATTTACACGTTTCTCGTCATTTTCTCGATTGCATAGAACAATTGCATATGTGCTACGCTTTGTTCGCAACGTCACTCATTCTCAAGCAAAAACAACAGGCCCTTTGACTATTTCGGAATTGGATTTCGCGCTCACTGTAATTATATAAAAGGTTCAACAAGAACATTTTTCTCAACAAATCTTGGAACTTGACTCAAACAAAGTTCTATCTAACAAGCAACTTCGCTCATTAAAACCCTTTTTGGACAATCTTGGATTGCTGCGTGTGGGTGGTAGGTTGGAAAATGCAGAAATTTTGTTTGAACAAAAACATCCTCTTCTCCTGCCCTCTAAGGATCACGTTGTTTCTCTCTTATTGAAGTTTGAACATCTTCGATTATGCCACGCTGGTCCTCAGAATGTACTTTCCAATGTTCGATTACGGTATTGGCCACTAGACGGACTACGTCACATAAAACGAATTATTCGGAATTGCACTATTTGTTTTCGATTTAATGCACAATCAGTGCAACAGATCATGGCTAATTTGCCAAAAGACAGAGTGACTGCCACACGACCATTCCAAAAAGTCGGAGTCGATTTTGGTGAACCGTTCTTCATAAAGTACTCCCATCTACGCAAGGCACCGGTAATGAAATGCTACATAGCTATATTCGTATGCATGGCGATTAAAGCAGTTCACATCGAGCTAGTGTCAAATCTGTCAACTGAGGCTTTCCTAGCCACTCTTAAAAGATTTATATCTCGAAGAGTAAATCCGTCGGTCATTTATAGTGATAATGCCACTAATTTTCTGGATTCGAAAAATCAGTTAAAGGAACTATACGATTATTCCCCTCATTGGGGAGGACTCTGGGAAGCCGCAATAAAAAGTGCCAAATACCACATCTCGCGTGTTGTGGGCACTACTCCACTCACTTTTGAAGAATTTGCCACCATATTAGCTCAAATTGAAGCTATTCTCAATTCTAGACCCCTCATTGCTCTCTCAAACGACCCTTCAGATTTTCAAACACTCATTCCTGGGCATTTTCTAATAGGAACTAGCCTCTCATCATACCCTGAAAAGACATTGCCAAATCAGCAGAAGCAGTCTGTCCTGTTTGGCACCTCCACTGACTTTTGAAGAATTTTGCCAAAATTGCTCATGAATCTAAACCAATTCAAAATCCTCAATTGATCTAAACCGGTTACAAAATCGACCAAAATGGATGACTGAGACTCGAAATTTGCAGCAAAATAATTTAGTCTTGCTGAAAGAAGAAAACTCTCCTTGCATTGGCCATGGAAGGGTCGAAATTGCGCCGATGGAAAGGTCAGAGTTGTCCGCTAGAAACACAAGAGAGAATTCACTCGTTCCATTACAAAAGTGTGCCCTCTTCCACAGGCAGATTGTTAATTTCTCTTGCGAAAGAAAATGTAAAAATATTCCATTATATATATTTGTTGTTTGTTTTGTTTATTTTATTAACGTCCTCGCATTCCCATTCTCTCAGTAACAAATTTATCTCGGACTTAATCCTAACTTGTTCAATAATATCCGGTCTCTTACGCCGAATTATTTAGTTAACTTCCTGATTTTAATCAGTTGTAAATTCATGATTTCAATTCATGAGAATTTTGCCAACACACATTACGCAAGTATGTTGAAACATCGCAACAACGCAATTATATATTTTTTGTAATAGATCAACTCTCTCAAAGTTAGTAAGTAAAAATGTAACAAAGTTTTATATAATGTTGTAATAAATTAATTTTAATTACAACTAGTCCTTCGTATTTATCATATTGAAAGTTCGAAGAAGTAGTTGACGCAAACGGGGAGCCTTAACTATCGAAGGAAGCATTAATTTAAAGGCACCGTTTTCGCGCAGAAATGTTCCCCCGAGCTAGTACCCGCCCTATTTAAACTTTGTTCAATGTCCTATGGGGAATTTCCTTCATTATGGAAGTTAGAAAATGTTCAACCTACTGCCAAGAGAGGCAATCAGATCGATCCCTTCAACTATCAACCAATTTCCATCACTTCCATTTTGTCTAAATTCATGGAAAAAGCCATCGATCAGCAACTGCTCTTTTTCCTTGAAAATTAAAAAGCTTTTTAGTGGCCACAAATATGGTTGATCTTTCACATATGGCTCAAGTTTAAAACAATTCTACCGTTTTTGGCAGATAAAACACAAATTTACTTAATTAATTACTGGATTTGGCATATTTGTTTTCGGGGATAAATAAGTGTAAAATCTCATCATATTTTTTGATTTCTTTGAGCAAAATATTTTTAGACAATTTTAAATTTAATGTTTATTACAAGTTGGATCAATTACTTAAACAATTTCAAAGTTATATTGATATTTACAGATTATAGGTCAGAGATAAATTTACAAGCAAAAGTTTATATGGAACAAATATGTTTAAATAACCATATACGCTGAATTATACAGGAGAACTTTAAGAATAATTTTATCAAACTGATTTTAACATACAGGAGTAGTAATGAGGCACCTTAACTCATCTGGCAACACTGCTTTTTTTACGGTGCAAGCCCCCCGCCACCCTATTTTATATGCCAACGTGGGGGACCGGATTTTCCACCCTTATTTTTACTCGCTTACGTGTAGGACGTATTTTTCACCCTATTTTACACACCCACGTGTGAGACCGTATTTTCAACCCTAATTATTTACATATACCTACGTGTGAGTCCGTATTTTTCAGCCCTCTGCATTCCTATTTTTACATATACCTACGTGTGAGTCCGTATTTTTCAACCCACTGCATACCTAATTATTTTTACTCGCTTACGTATAGGTGTATTTTCACCCCCCCTATTTTATGACGCATGTAGGACATATTTTATATTTTTTCTGATATTAAAAGAAACTAATCAAGGTAAAGATAACGTATACATTTGATTTTAAAATACACTATTAAATTCTATAATAACAATAAACAGTTAATGGTATTGCATAATCAGTTAATTACCCTGTTATACAATGTGAATGTACGGTTTAGCGACTATTTAAAATGTGTTTATTAATATTTATTAGGATTCCGTATTGAATTTTATCAAAGGAGATTGCATAATTGTTGTTATTAAATTATTAGGTTCCTTTTAATCCCCATCTACAGATTGTGGTCCTCTTGTGGTGAAAATTCATTTGAATATATTTTAAAATGAAATTGCTTTAAAAATAAAATGTGTAATTAACTAATTGATTAACCTGCTTACAGCAATAGTAATTATCGAAAATTAAGGAATGTCGCTTTTATTTATTTACCTTTTTTAATACGTATCATTTACATGCAATATATTTTGGTTCTAATATGAGTCACAATGTGTCGCAATCCTTTTTGCCTTAATTATAGGTCATAATTAAATCTAGTTGTCGCTCAAGGTAATCGCTACCAAATTAATCTCATGTACAACAAGAAACTTAATATCAATAATGTATAACAAAGTATTTTTTTATAATCCCATTTTTCGCATAGTTTAATGTCCATGTATAGGTCGTATTTTAGCCTTGGGAGATCGGATTTGGTCTGGGTCAGACTAGGGGTTGGTCCAGTATCGGAGATTGCATTCTAAATTGTCTCCTGTGAAAGTTAGCTTTACAAAAACACAAACACAACCACAAGCACGAGCACGAGCACGAGCACAAGCATACACACAAGCACAGGAACAATTACAAGCCCAAGAACCAGCACATGCACAAACACAAGCACAGGAACAAGCACAAACACAAGAATCAACACAAGCACAATCACAAGTACAAGCACAAGCGCAAGCACAAGTACATACAAATACGAAAACACGAAAATCCGCAAACACAAACTCGGAAATACGAAAGTCGAAAACGAAAATTCGCAAACACGAAAAACCGCAAAACATACAAACGCACAAACACGAAAAAACGAAAACACGCAGAGCTGCAGAATGAATTAAGACAGGGATTTAAATAAAATGATTTTCTTTGTTTATCTGAATTTACATATCGAATGGAAAATCAAAGCAACTGTCGCTAAACTTATTCTATATGTAGATTGAGGTCACTAACACATTGTAACACCTGTCTCTAATTAAGAGAGAGAGAAAGAGAGAGAGAGAGAGAGAGAGAGAGAGAGAGAGAGAGAGTGTTACAATGTGTTAAGTAGACCTCAATCTAAACAATATAGAATAAGTTACTCAAGCGACGAGAATTGAAAACTTTGATACTCTTCCATTCGGACATAAGGATAAATAATAAAACAGATAAACAAAGAAAATAATTTATTTAAATCCAACAAACGACAAACACGAAAAACGAAAACACAGCTGAGAATGACATGAAGACATTTAAAAATGATTTTCTTGTTTATCTAATTTGAATCAATGGAAATCAAATTCAATTTCCGTCGTTAGAACATATATTGTTTAGATTGAGTCAACACATTGAACACCTGTCTCTAATTAGAGAGAGAGAGAGAGAGAGAGAGAGAGAGAGAGAGAGAGAGGTGTTACAATGTGTTAAGACCTCAATCTAAACAATATAGAATAAGTTACTTAAGCGACGGAGAATTGAAAACTTGATACTTTCCATTCGGATATAAGGACAAATAAAACAGATAAACAAAGAAAATCAATTAATAAATAAATGCAGAAATTTTCTGCTGTTATACTTATGAATATCAGTCAATTCGTAGGTAACTTTCATATTGTTTAGATTGAGGTCTTTAACACATTGTAACACCTGTTCTAATTAGAGAGACGAGAGAGAGAGAGAGAGAGAGAGAGAGAGAGAGAGTGTTACAATGTGTTAGACCTCAATCTAAACAATATAGAATAAGTTACTCTAAGCGACGGAGAATTGAAAACTTTGATACTCTTCCATTCGGATATAAGGACTAAATAATAAAACAGATAAACAAAGAAAATCATTTTATTTAAATCTGTCTTAATTCATTCTGCAGCTCTGCGTTTTCGTTTTCGTGTTTGTGCGTTTGTATGTTTTGGTTTTCGTGTTTGAGAATTTTCGTTTTCGACTTTCGTATTTCCGAGTTTGTGTTTGCGATTTTCGTGTTTTCGTATTTGCTTGTTTTCCGTGTTTGCGTGCTTGTATGATTTCGCATTAGCGTGTTTGTGTTTTTGTATGTACTTGTGCTTGCGCTTGTGCTTGTACTTGTGATTGTGCTTGTGTTGATTCTTGTGTTTGTGCTTGTTCCTGTGTTTGTGCTTGTGCTCGTGCTGATTCTTGTGCTTGTGTTTGTTTTTATGCTTGTGCTTGTGATTGTACTTGTGCTTGTGCTAGTATTTGCGCTTGTGCTTGTGATTGTGCTTGTGTTTATGCTTTGCGAGTTTGTGTGGTTGTTATTTCTCGTGTTTGAGAATTTTCGTGTTTGTTAATTTGTATGTTTACGATTTCTCGTGTTTGCGAATTTTCGTTTTCGTTTTTCGTGTTTGCGATTTTCGTTTTTTCGTGTTTGCGAATTTTTCGTTTTCATTTTTCGTGTTTGCGAATTTTCGGTTTTCATTTTTTTTTGTGTGCGAATTTTTCGTTTTTCGTTTTTCGTGTTTGCGATTTTCGTGTTTGCGATTTTTTCGTTTTCGTTTTTCGTGTTTGCGATTTTTCGTTTTTCGTGTTTGCGAAATTTTCGTTTTTCATTTCTCGTGTTTGCGAATTTTTCGTTTTCGTTTTTCGTGTTTGCGATTTTCGTTTTCGTGTTTCGAATTTTCGTTTTCGTTTTCGTGTTTGCGATTTTCGTTTTCGTGTTTGTGTGTTTGTGTGTTTGTATGTACTTGTGCTTGCGCTTGTGCTTGTACTTGTGATTGTGCTTGTGTTGATTCTTGTGTTTGTGCTTGTTCCTGTGCTTGTGTTTGTGCATGTGCTGGTTCTTGGGCTTGTAATTGTTCCTGTGCTTGTGTGTATGCTTGTGCTCGTGCTCGTGCTTGTGGTTGTGTTTGTGTTTTTGTAAAGCTAACTTTCACAGGAGACAATTTAGAATACAATCTCCGATACTGGACCAACCCCTAGTCTGACCCAGACCAAATCCGATCTCCCAAGGCTAAAATACGACCCATACATGGACATTAAACTATGCGAAAAATGGGATTATAAAAAAATACTTTGTTATACATTATTGATATTAAGTTTCTTGTTGTACATGAGATTAATTTGGTAGTGATTACCTTGAGCGACAACTAGATTTAATTATGACCTATAATTAAGGCAAAAAGGATTGCGACAGATTGTGACTCATATTAGAACCAAAATATATTGCATGTAAATGATACGTATTAAAAAAGGTAAATAAATAAAAGCGACATTCCTTAATTTTCGATAATTACTATTGCTGTAAGCAGGTTAATCAATTAGTTAATTACACATTTTATTTTTAAAGCAATTTCATTTTAAAATATATTCAAATGAATTTTCACCACAAGAGGACCACAATCTGTAGATGGGGATTAAAAGGAACCTAATAATTTAATAACAACAATTATGCAATCTCCTTTGATAAAATTCAATACGGAATCCTAATAAATATTAATAAACACATTTTAAATAGTCGCTAAACCGTACATTCACATTGTATAACAGGGTAATTAACTGATTATGCAATACCATTAACTGTTTATTGTCATTATAGAATTTAGTAGTGTATTTTAAAATCAAATGTATACGTTATCTTTACCTTGATTAGTTTCTTTTAATATCAGAAAAAATATAAAATATGTCCTACATGCGTCATAAAATAGGGGGGTGAAAATACACCTCCTATACGTAAGCGAGTAAAAATAATTAGGTACGCAGTGGGTTGAAAAATACGGACTCACACGTAGGTATATGTAAAAATAGGAATGCAGAGGGCTGAAAAATACGGACTCACACGTAGGTATATGTAAATAATTAGGGTTGAAAATACGGTCTCACACGTGGGTGTGTAAAAATAGGGGTGAAAAAATACGTCCTACACGTAAGCGAGTAAAAATAAGGGTGGAAAATCCGGTCCCCCACGTTGGCATATAAAATAGGGTGGCGGGGGGCTTGCACCGTAAAAAAAGCAGTGTTGCCAGATGAGTTAAGGTGCCCCATTACTACTTACAGGGTGTCCAGAAACTCTCCCAACAAACGGAAACTACACATACTAGACATGATTTTATGTCGATGTAACCTAAATTACCTTAATTCAAAAATGCCTCCTAAGGGAACTAGAGCCTTTTGAAGATGGCACCGTCAAGTAACTTTTTGTTAAATATATCAAAACACCGCTACGTAACAAGTTCAACCTTGGTGCAACGAATAAGTCAATAATGAAAAATCGGCCACTGAGAACACGATTTTCTTATTGCCATCACAAGCGGCCCACTTGGGAGAGCCAACAGCTTTGTTTTAACGAAAAATTTTTATTTTACCAATTTTTAATGGAACTTTACGATATTTTCCGTACAAAATGTGCCCTTAGTTGAAATCGCTATCTCGTACCGTTTGCGAGAAAAATAAATTTGAACTTTTTGCGTTTCTGGCAGAAAATACCGTTTCATTACTAAATTATGTTTTCAATGACAGGTTTTGTTTTAACTAGTTATTTAATTTGCTGCAAAATTTTGTGGAAATTATGATTCATAAAACAAATCTTTTATTTTCTAAAAAAAAGTATAATACAATTTACATATCTAACATAAAAAATAACATTAAGGGCAACTAACAAAAAGAAGAACAGAACGAATTTTTATAGCATATGCTCTACATAATGACCATTTGTTTTAATACATAAATCTATTCTTTCCTGTAAAGATTGTTTAATTCTTACAAAATTCCACGATTATTTCTAATTTCATTGCAGGCATCTTCAATCCGTTCCCTCAAGTGAGCACGCGTGTTTATTGGAACAGCATTAACTAATGATTTTAAGTATCCCTAAACACAGAAATTACAGGGGTTGTCCTGATCCTTTTTGCTCCTCCACCAGTTTTAAAACTCTACGCGGGCAGGGAAACCACAATCTAACATCGCATGAACTCTCTGAAAATAAAAAGGATAAAAGTTTTCTTGATGAATAATATTTCATATGGAAGATTTGGAAATATTAAGATTAAGACACACAGCAGCGAGTCTTCTGGCGCTAATCTCGGTATTTTCTTCAATTTCCATCAAAACATCGTCTTTGTATTCTTTTGTAACATCAATGTGTCTCCCAGTTTCAGTATTCTTAGGAACTATTGAGCGAGTTTCTCTTATTCTTTGGTGTAACGCTGTAAATGTTGAGTGACTGAGATGCCTTCTGTTTAGAAATTTGTCCGTGTATCTTTGTTCTGCTGCACGAGCGTTACTCTGTACTACCCTACAAACTAAATGCATACCAGCATATTCTTCATTGGAAAAACTAACCATTCTGATTTAAAGTAACAAATTTTTATCGTTTTAATACAACTATATCTGTTTGACATCAAAACAATTTGACGTAACGTCATATTTTGTTGATTTGTCACAGTCAACTAGGCATTGTAAACATAATTTAGTAATGAAACGGTACTTTCTGCCAGAAACACAAAAAGTTTAAATAGATTTTTCTCGCAAACGGTACGAGATATCGATTTCAACCAAGGGCACATTATGTATGGCAAATACTATAAGGTTTTTAAATTTGATGTAAAATCTTTTAAAAAACTGAAAATAAAAAATGTTCGTTAAAAAAGAAGGCTGTTGCTCCCCCCAAGTGGGCCGCTACTGATAGCAATAAGAAAATCGTGTTTTCAGTGTCCCATTTATTATTATCGACTTATTCGTTGTACCAAGTTTGAACTTGTTACGCAGCGGTGGTTTTCAGATGTTTACCAAAAAGTGACTTGACGGTGCCATCTTCAAAGGATTCTGACTCCCTTAGGAGGCATTTTTGGATTAAGGTAATTCAGATTAAATCTACACAAAATCACCGTTTGTCAGGAGAGTTCTGGACTACCAATAAGTTGAACATTCAATAGGTCTTAAATATTAATAACATTTAATAAGCTTAACTACTTCAATTGTGATAATACTACAATTGAAAGTACCTAATCTTCCAAATTGTAAAATGGATCATTTAGCAAATGTTTCTCAGCAATTAATTTAAATTTATTTAGAGGGAGATAACAAGCACAATGTAATAAATGGTTGTATATGTAAAGTAATAAAATAAAATAACGTTATAAAGTAATAAAGTAGAGGACTTGGGCACATTTTTGGGTTGACATATACTAAAAGGATTTTTTCTAATATTAGCTCCAATACTCGTATTTTAGTTATGAATAAAAATATTCTTTATAGTGTCACGATATGTACAATTTTACACTATACGTACAGCCCTGCTCTGTAATTTGAACATGTTGTGCATTTTAGACACATGAATGACCCCAGGTCAAAATGACAAATGTAGAAATAGACTGACATAAAGCAAAATAAATTGTTAATAAAGTTTTATAAAACAATGTCGTACAAAAATGTTATTCCTTGCTTTAGAAGCAGTGTTATCAGTCAGTGTCGATCATTAAAGATTTGTAGTGTGTGATGTGTAGTATGTGTGTGTGTGTGTGTGTGTGTGATGTGTGTGTGTGATAGTGATGTGTGTGTGTGTGTTGTGTGTGTGTGTGTGTGTGTGTGTGTGTGTGTGTGGTGTGTGTGTGTGGGTGTGTGTGTTGTGTGTGTGTGTGGTGTGTGTGTGTGTGTGTGTGTGTGTGTGTGGTGTGTGTGTGTGTGTGATGTGTGTGCAGTGTGTAATGTGTAGTATGTGTGTAGTGTGTTGAGTGTGTGATGTAGTGTGTAGTGTGTAGTGTGTGAGTGTGAGCGTGTGTGTAGGTGTGTAGTGTGTGACTGTGTGTGTGTGAGTGTGTAGTGTGTGAGTGTGTAGTGTGTGAGTGTGTGAGTGTGTGAGTGTGTGTGTGTGTGTGTGTGTGTGTGTGTGTGTGTGTGTGTGTGTGTGTGTGTGTGTGTGCGTGTGTGTGTATGTGTGTGTGTGTGTGTGTGTGTGTGTGTGTGTGTGTGTGTGTGTGTGTGTGTGCGTGCGAGAGTGCGTTCGTGCGGGCGTGTGTGTATATGTGTGCTATTACCCACGATAACTCCAGAACGAGAACACATTACTTTTTCCTACAGTGTTTCTTAATACAAACCCAACTAATATTAAAAATAATTTAAAAATAGGCTTGAAAAGAGGTTACATAATTAATCTAAAAAACTTTTTTATTAAGGTTATATCATATCCTCTTGTTTTCAGTTTCTAGGTTGTAAGGTCGTTTGTTGTTCACACCAGATATGTTCGATTATCAAATTATTGTTTCAATACAAACTAGCAGTATGGCCACAGCGTTAAACTTTATGACAATCAAATTATAAAATTTTTAAATCCTGGCCTAAAAAAGTAATGTGAACAATCGTTCGTGTCTATCAAATCACACACGCAAATAGTATTGAACTTGTAGTTATAATTTACACAAAAATGTAAATTATTTACTGAAAATATTTTAATGGATTTGAAATACTTATTAGGGATGATGTTTACTTCATCAACTCGCAGATAAAGATTTCGTACCTTCTAGCTTTGCGACAGGTACAGGAAAAACGTACTAGGTATATTAAAGGTTTGTTAAATACAACGTGCGCGTTTAATAAGAAATGTCACAGCAGGCGACAGTTTAAAATGAGAGGAAATGTGGAAAACCACGAAAATGTAAAGCGTGATTGTGTCACGAAATAATTATGTCATCCAGAATATAAGCACTAAGACAGTATTACATTCTATTAATTTTTCTGTATGTTCAGTACGTAACTAAATTGTTACTCATATGTGCTTGATCACACGTTCCTCTACCCAAACTACAAAATAGCTATAAAGAGCTAAAAAGATATGATAAAGGGATCAATTTCACTTAATCCTAATTAGTTTTTAGATTTTTTTGGGTATAAAAAGGCAGAAAAAAAGGTAGTTTCTATTACTTAACTGAAACACTAGGTAGAATAAAGATACAATTGTTTTGTGTAGCAATTTGCTTACTATTGTTAGCATCAACTTCCGGTGAGTATTGATTACAGTTAAAAAAAATTTGTTAATCTTTGTTCGTTTTAGATGTGTTTTGGGAGGTAATATGTTACATCTTTTTATGTTAACCATACCGTATTTCTTTTTAGGATTTACTTAAGGGATGGGGTATAAATATTGGAGCATCAACCGGAGTAGGTGGAGTTGGAGGTGGAGGCAATCTTAACCTTGGTACAAATGAGCAGAATCCTTTACCTGTTGATTACTCTGAAGGTACTGGCGTTGGAGTCGGTACCTCAATAGGTCTTGGACCTTTAGGTAACATTGGCTTAAATTTAGGTCTCGGTAGTGGTAAAAGAACTGAATAAAACGAAAGAGCTTTCATTGCATAATGAATTCAACAAGAAATATACGTAAATTGCGAGTAATAATGTAAAAATAAAATATGTTGGCATTTAAATGATTATTTTATTTTCCGTTTAAACTGATACTGGCTATTTTGTTTCTAATCACACTACTTTTCTACTAGATTTGGTGGATGGGTCGATTGTAAAATCTGACTCGTATAAAAATATTCGCGATATCACAGGTGCGTCGTAATAACATATCTCTTGTGTGCTTAATGGATACAAAGGAATATACGCTGACATAACCAAATACATAAATATTACACTACTATAAAGATTGGCAGCTGTTACATGTAACTTTAAAAATTGCACAAAATTACTAGGACAGTGCAATAAGTTTTTACAAAGAGTTTTGGGTAGATTTTTCAACACTCTCTAATTTTAGATCTATACACTCTTCAGCCGTTCAAAAAGTAGGATTTTTGTAGGTGCTTAAAGTAGACATGTCTTTGGGAGATAACCTCAGTGTTCGACCTGAATCGTTGTCCGCCGAATCGATGTAGATGAATGCGTATGTATCCCACAAAAAAAGTGGCCACATCGTACCGGCCTATTTCACTGTCTTTGCCTTCTTTGTTGTCCGTTTTCCGTCAAAAATCTGCTCTTTCGACCAAAACCTTGTTCTCTAGGGTGGTATATCTGGAATTTAGTATCGAGCGTTATGCATCGACGTAAAAAAACTATATGGATAGCAATAGAAAAGCGCCAAGCCTCAAAGTCGACCACACGTTTATTCTCCACGGAGAATAATTATCTCTGCATAGACTTTTTACATCAAAACCCTTTGTGCAAAAGTGAAAACACTCTATCCTGCCACGTAGATGTGACCTCAACTATTTCACGTTGATCACTCAACCGTATATCAATTTTCTAAATAAACATAAGTTTGTTGCTTCCCCCAACGAATAACTTAAACCATGTGATGGATATAACTGAGAATCTGAAATCTGGCTTGAGAGTGATGATGCTTATTAGAAGCAAACTACTTTTTAATGCTACGAGCGTCATCTCTTTGATTTTATAAGAATTTATTGAGCGATCCTGGTACTTTTGTACAGAGTTGGTATAATTTAGTTTGAAATACGCGATTTTAGAAACGTGAAGTATTTATGATTGGGTATTTATGCTTAGTGTTCCGATAGTATAAGCTGAATCAATAGCAAGATAAGAACGCTGTTTTATAAGTGTTACCATACTCTACGCTACGGTGTCGCTTTTTCCTTCAGCGCTTTATTAACCATATTATTACATGTCCTATGGGGTCTTTTTCCGTCACTCTATTTCATTGACCGGGGCTTCCATAATCTTTTTACATATATTTTGTGATCTATTTACTGCAGGTGCCCGAATTCCGTATACTGTCTTTTGTGCGTTCACACCGAATTCTACTCTTATATCTATTCTTACATGTAGCACTTATCACAAAGACCTTACTTCTACCATTTGTAACTTTTTCTATTACCTTTCTCTTCGTAAAGTAGCACAAGTATATAGACTTTTTGTATATAGGCAACTTTGTTTTCTTCGTTAGTTCCTGATGGATAAGTTCTTCTATGTATCGCACAGTATCCCTCATTCGCTGTCTGCAATACAGCTTCAAATTTGCCTTTCTTGTTTCCTTCTGCGTTAGTTATACTTTCTGGTCACTTACTCCATCCTTTCCTCGTGTGTCTGCAAATTGTCATCGTTTTTGTTTTACTTGTGCTAATGGCCAGATCTTGATTCTTAGACACAGATCCTCAAATTCCTTTCAGAGTTGACAAATAAGATAATGTCATCAGCAAATCGACCCCCAAAAAGTATGGGTAGTAGCTTGTAGTACCTCAATATGAACTGCTCTATTCATGCTTAACATACTCATTTTTCTTTATTCATTGTGTATAAAGACAGCAAGAGACCAAGTTCGCTCCATCACCTCGCTAGTTCTGTATTTTAGACAATATGTTACGTGCTAGCACTCTCTTGTTTGTTTCCGTGTATATGCTTCGAACCAATTTGCTGCATTCGTATTAATTATTTTCCCACTATACTAATAGTTGCTAACATTGATGCAATTTTCGTTCACAGTTTCTCTAAAAAAATGCTTTTGCTAGTTGAATTAAAATGTGGTTATTTTAAAACGGTGTGAGAGTCATTCCTCTAAATCAAGTACGCCCCACTGTTTGGAGTTTTCTGATTTTGACTCTCAAGAATGTTGGCGATATTGCTCAACTCAAAAACCAGATCACAAGATCGACTAAAGCATCATCCTTCAACATACAGCGATAAAAAGCGGGTACACTTTTACTCTAAAAGAATTTTTAATTGGTATCTATACTATTGAGATATTGAGAATCCTTTAGATATTACAGGCTCATATTCCATTACTATAAGTAATTTGGTTGTAATCAGTTCTACATACATAATGACAAAATTTACATCGATTGGGGCTTATATTTCGATAGCATAGTTAGTTAGCGCGGTACTCCAGCAAAGTACAGGGCGTAGGTTCAAATCCTACTCGAGGTAAACTTTTTATTTATGTATTTAGTAAAATTAATAATATCTTTTGTTAGAAGTTAATTCACTTATTAGCAAAAATGTTTTTAGTGATATATCACTTAAGTGGTCTGGAGGACTTGAATAGTCGTTTGTGTGTACTGCTATTACTTCGTTTCAAGGTAGCTACCGTAGTAATTCTTTAGCAGAACAGCGTTTGTACATACATTTATGTAGTCTGCCAGTATTTGAAGTTTAATTAATAGAAATACTCACTGTTTTATCTATAAGTATTGTATTGAACGTGAAATACTTTGATCGAGAATACGCCACCTAGTGAACCGAGTTAAAAGTCATCGAAAGCGGTATTCAGTTGTTTACTCATTGTTTACTTGCTTTTTGTTTAATGCTTAACACTTTAGATAAACAGCGAACTTAGTCTCCCTATAAAAGTACATCTGAGTACTGCTTCAATTGTGTATTATATAATCGTATGTTCAAATTTATTAATACTGTAATCAACGCTTTACAGTGTTTTCTGTCATTTTGTGCTATAAGTTGAATAATATCAATATTTTCTTCCTTTAAATGAATTCAAATTCTACTTGTGAGCTAGCTTCACGATTTTGGTTTCATTAACTTTACAATTAGATATGGTTGTGTTTGGATTTAGAATGCCACACTTACGGAATTTATAATAGATTTGATTTATCTAATTGTGGTTGTTGGTTACTTAAAATAGCATTGTCTAATTGATTATAAGGCCAGGATAATCTTGATTTTTGTCAACAATCGCTCAGTATAATTTTTTGATTACCATACATAAATGTTGTGGCTTAACAAATAAGCGAGTATCTGCGCTAGAACAAAAATTCAGTTTCTCTGTGTAATAGCATTGAGTAAAAAATTCAGTCAACGGTAATAGTATATTATATATAGAGGGACCAAAGTGTAGCATTTAAATCCGCGAGTGGGGGTTGTTGCCTCGAGGGCGAAGCCCGAGGGCAAAAACCACTCAAGGGATTTATGCACTTTGGTCCCGAAGTATATACGCTATTTTTTGCACTTCCAAAGTATTTATTTTTTATGTACAATAATTCCAAGTTTGTTCGTGTCAATGTGACAAATTTGTATAAAATTATCTAGAAATTTTTCCTATTTGAAAAAAAAAACAGTCGGTTAGCATGGGAATTAGTAAACAGCGGTAGCCATATTTGAAAAATTTTGTACAAAAGGGTAATAAATATGTACGACGAATTTGATCTAGAAAAAGCCGCTGAAGAGGCTTTAGAAGACTTACTGCCTTCCAAATCTCGTAAAATTTACGATAAAGGGTATGATATATTTTAAAGTGGTGCTGTGAAAAGAAAATTACAAATTTTAACGAAGATGCTTTACTGGTATTTTTTAATGAAAAGGTAAACAAATTTGCTGCTTTTGCATTGTGGGCCCAGTATTCAATGTTAAAAACTATGCTTAACGTTAAACATAATGTTGATATAAGTAAATTGCACAAATTGACGACGCTTCTGAAAAGGAAAAATTTTGGTTACAAAGCGAAGAAGTCAAAGGTACTAACTATAGAACAGATCGATACGTTTCTAAAGGAAGCTTCAGATGACACATTATTAATGACAAAAGTGAGTATGTCCAAAAATCATTGTACCTACTTTTAAAAATGATTTTTATGTAGGTAGCACTCATATTTGGTGTGGCAGGGACTTGTAGAGGACTTGAATTAGTCGAATTGTCAATTAATGATGTGACTAATTTGGGCAACAGACTTCTTGTTAACGTTAGAGCTACCAAAAATGGAACAGAGAGGAACTTCATTGTAAAAGATTCAGATAAAACGATCATTACTCATTAGTTATACAAAAATCTGCAATATATGTCATTGAGAAAAGCCGAAACTCCCCATTCAAGATTTTTTGTTCGTTACGTTAACAAGCAGTGTACAGTGCAACCTGTAGGAAAGAATACATTTGGAAAATTGCCCCAGAAAGTTGCAACATTCTTAAACCTACCAGATGCGTTATCATATACAGGACATTGTTGGCGGCGAACCTTTAAAAAGATATGGGGGATGGAAGTATGCAACTGTTGCAGAAGGGTATGTGGAAAACTCCCTGAATAATAAGAACCTTATCGGCGAAAAAATTTTTGGAGGTGGAGGTGAACGAAAAAACACCGGCTACCTAACCCCAGGACCCTCGTGCCAATCTGAACGGCCCACAGCACTGATTCATTTGGAAATGCGTTCAACCTTACATCCAGCAGTATCGTTTCGAAAATCAATCGTCCGATATTTATTAATTGTAATAATATTAATGTTAATGTTTCGTAAAAAATTAATAAAAAATATTTGAAGTTTGACATCTGTCAATGAACTCTCTAGGGGGTTCAGTCCATATTTAATCCCTAGGGAATAAATGACCCAACTTAGTCCCTGTAGACAGAGACTAAATTATCTATTTTAGTCTTGGAAGTGCAAAAAATTTGTTTAAACGATTCAACTTAGGGCTTAAATTAGCTTTTCTTAATCTGCCCTGGCGCGAATAGCGAGCATTATTTCCTTTTATTCGTTTACTGTCACAAACAAGCATAGTTTTTTTTTTGCATATAAAGTGGACAACCCTTTGATGTAATGCTTAAGATTTGTTGTTATATATTGCTGAGCTTTGCAAGCATTTGGCGTTGCTTGCGCTCTCGTAAATTACAAAACTGGAGGTTAATATTCTGTATCTCTGAAAGAAATTTAATTTAAAGGAATTTTGGAGTAAAGTTAAATACAAAGTTATACAACATTTTGTCTAGTTTAGATGGTCAGCAGTTGTTATAAGATTTGTTATAATCTACGCTACGGAAACAATCATATTTTTAGCTTATTATTGAGGATAAAGCTCGTTGTGATAGTGTTTTATATTTTCTTTCTTGTATATAAATACTGATTCCAGTTTTAGATTCACTTACCCTCCAATATACGTTTAATGTACTTAGTACTTACTCTC
The DNA here is from genome assembly GCA_036346205.1 of Vesta saturnalis. NCBI lineage: Eukaryota > Metazoa > Arthropoda > Insecta > Coleoptera > Lampyridae > Vesta > Vesta saturnalis. Next base: position 292,905 of record JARFJB010002072.1, read on the forward strand.
TTCACCTAGAAACTAATATTTAAAAACCCTTAAAATACGCTAGTAAGCGAGTTTGGAGGGTTTTGGACACATTAGAAGTATCTTTGCTTTTCAAGGCCACTACTCATACAAAGTCCTATATTTCCACGGCCACTGTATACTGATAGACGCAAGAGGACAACATCTTATAAGCTTAGACTTCGCAAAATTTGAGAATATATATATATATATATATATATATATAGTCAAAAGAATAGGTTTTTGATGGAAAACGGACACCAAAGAAGGTAAAGATAGTGAGATAGGCCGGTACGCTGCGCACACGTTAATATATTTGCACGCACGCACGCACGCACACGCACAGCACACTCATACGCACACCCACTCGCACACGCACACGCACACGCACGCGCACACGCACGCGCACACGCACACGCACACGCACACTCGTACTCCACTCGCACGCGCACGCACATGCACGCACGCACGCACTCACGCACGCATACACACACGCTCACACGCACGCACACACTCACTCACGCACACACACACACACTAATTCTTATAAATTTAAGTCTCCAGAAAATCATGTAATAGAGTTTGGTTACCCTTATACTTGAATTAAGTTTAACTACACAAGCAATATATTTCTAAAGGTAATCACACTTCTGTCCCATACAAATCTAAAATTATTCTTACAGTTATGCTCTGCAATCCTTTGTCCTGTAGAAAATGATGTTCATTGGAGGTAGTTTGCTTCAAGTAACCCTTTATGTATCCACACTGCTCACTACGTAAATCGCCCGTCGCATTGTTCTCGAACTCAAAGCTCCGGGTTTGTTTATGTCTTCATCGTACAAATAAATGGACAATTTTATTTGCTATGTGCCTTTCAAGTGAAATATTTGTCACAAGAAGTATTTACTTCACTTAAACATTAACAATAATGTCCACTATCGTTTAACTTATGTTATTACTTAAAACGTTACTTTAGATTTCCTTGTTAAATCACACGCTTCAATACTTAACACTTCTAACTTGATATTTGCTGTTTACTTCATAGCTGATTTAGCTTTCTTTTAACATCCTTGAAAGAAAACCTCACTAGTATGTACATTTAATTCACAATAAATTCTATTATGTGAAAATGCTTAAATACTTCTTCTCCGATATGGGTTTTTGGGGTCAACTAGTATTTACTGCAGCACTAATTGTTAACAAATAAAAAAACCAGCACTGACCGTATTAAGGTCTCTTATAATTTCGCGCACGATTCCTCTTTGTTCTAGCTCTTTAGCCGAGCGACTTATTTATACCTCACCAGGCTCTCGCTTGAATACGATCGGTCAAAACCAAAAACAAGTCGTCATTGCTCAGTCCTTTGCCAGGCTCTGGACGGAACTAACGCAAAAGATGAGAGAAATCCGTAGCTATCTTAAAGTTCTTTACAAAAATACTCACAACTTTTCGGAAAGGTCATAATTTTGATTCAAATTAATTTCCTATACTATCCTCATCTAGATTCAACTTTTTATGAAAATTTTCCGTGTGGACGATTTCTATTTCCGCACAATTTAACAAATTCTAATACCATTTGCCCTTCAACACGTATTCAGCTTTTATAATTGCTCAATGTTACTACATTTATACAAGCAAAAATACAATGCATTATAGTATAATAACTAGCTACAGAGCTTCGCTACTCACTATGGTCACAACACACCCCGAGATATTTATTTAAAGGTAAAATTTGTCTTAAAAAAAATAAATAGTAAATTTGAACGTAATTTGATCGTGGTTATTTTATTTTATTGAAAATGTATATTCTGTTTAAAATGGTATAGATGTATAAAGTATAATTAAAATTAATATATCGTCGTTTTATTTTCATTGAATACTTGTTTTGAATGAAAAAATATTAAAATAAAAAAAGAAAGAAATTCACTTGGGGGAAGTGTAATTTTGTAATTTTTAAGTAATTGTTATTTTGACGTTTAATGCTACCAAACTAACATTTACGATATTGCCAACTTAAACATTTTAATAAGTAACATTTTTAACATCAATTTCTGACTACTAAGTTGTCATTTAAAACTTTAAATGTTGCCAAACTATATTTTTGGAAGCATTCCACTTTTTGTCGTGTAATATTACCAAAATGATATTAATATAAGTGCCAACTTATACATCTGAATAAATAAAATTATTAACCCCAATACCTGGGTTACCAAATTGTCAATCAAAAATTTAAATGTTGCTAAACTATATTTTTAAAACTATTTACGTGCAATGTTACCAAAATAGTATTAATGTAAGCAGTAACTTTTACGTTTAAGTATGTAACATTATTAACCTAAATGTTTGATTTTAACAATTGTCATTCTGAATTTTAAATGTTGCCAAATAAAATTTTTGAAAGTATTCAACTTTTTGATATGGAATGTTACCAAAATAATATTTATGAATGTACCAACTAAAACGTTTTAGTGCATAACATCATTAACCTCAATGTTGGAATATATCAATTACCATTAAGTGTTGCCAAATTTACATTTAGTGTCTCTTTGACACATTTATGAATGTGAAAACGTTATGAAAGTGTGAACTATGCCAAATTATATTTTCAAGATATTCAACAGTTGTAAAATGAAATATCTTCTTGACATGCAATATTATCAAAATAATATTTTATTTTATTTTGCCACCATAATGTTCTTTATACGCCTCCAAATGCGGATGTAATGTGGTCTTTATAGCACGGAAATGTCATTGATGTTAAGCAGCATGATTGACAGCAAACATATGACATGATATATAATAGCAATATCACAGTATCTTAGTAACAACAAATTAGCCTACTGTCGACTTTATTTCACTGAATTTGCATTTAAAAACTTGCCGAAAATACTGAATCTTTTTAATATTTTGTTCCAGTTTCATGGTGCAAAATAAAATAAAACATTGATGTACCACGGGCATAATAGATTATGGCTCTCAGAATATAAAGCCCTCCGCTCGCGTCGGGCTTTTAACATTCCCTCGAGCCATAATCTTCTGATTATGCCCTTAATACATAAATATCTATTATGAAACTATAGTTTGACATGTAAAATTATTAAATTAAGGGGTTGATCCTCAAAATGTCATTCAGACCTTTAAGGATGAATAAATAAAATTTTTCAAATAGTCGGCTATTGTAAAATTAATTTTCTTTTCGACATACAATATTATCAAAGTAATATGTATAGAAGTATCAATTTAAACTGTTTGTAAATATGAAATTATTATATATAAGAATTGACAACTTAAACTTTTGAAAATAGTCAACTTAAATATTTAATATATTTCAACAAATTGAGAATACATTCAAATCGAGGAAATATTTATGAAAATAAGAAGTAACAGAATGAGGATTAAAATATATTAATCAAAAAAGGACAATAAGATATACGAATGGTTACGATAAAATACAATATAGGCACTAATAACATGTTGTAAAGCATTTATAAAACGATATAAATTAAAATTTGGTATACGAATAAGGATTATGTTTAATTTACAATATTTAAAATATATAATTGATTAAAGAACTCTATACTTAACAAAGCACAAAGGACAAAAGAATTTAGTTGAACAAAGTTTTACTTCTTTATCATATATTTAAAGATCAATTAATTCCTTTGCAATTACAATCTTGTTTGATATCAAATAAATTTAGTTGAAATATTCAATCTGAGGAAGATGCAGTGTTGACGAACCAATTGTCATTTTAAACAGTATAGTGAAACTTCAAAATCAGTTTCACTCATGTAGTATGCAGTATCAGGTAAAAATAGTTCAGTCAGTATTTTAAAATCATAATTTTGTATGACAGTATAGTATTCAGGTACATTTATATAAATATAAATAATTGATTGAACCATAAATATATTTATATGGAAACTTGAATACCGTACTAATAATATTATTTTCAATCATAAGTATGAATTAGAAATATTTCGAATAGGTTGTAGGTTTGAGAGGTATTAATGTATACATAGTACATAATAAAATATTAATATGCATATAAAAAAATTTAATCTACTTGACATCAACATATTTACTTACTTGGTTGATTTAGTTTAGCTTTGTAATGTCATATCAATTATCATTAAAGGACCACACTAGTATTTACAATATAAGAAACGTCAAGTTTATAATGTACTCGTCAAAAAAATATATTCATTTAATGAAAAAAAAAATTAAGATGTGTACATAAAACTCAATCTTAACTTTGATTTTATAGTTAATCTTTTCGTTTTATACACATCGTCATTTAAGTTAATAGATATCACTCTCATTGGATATATGAAAATATGTTGTTATGGATAGAATCAATTATTACACACAGAGAAATTAAAAACTTCCATCTATACAGCTCGAAAAGTATTCATTGTTAAAGCTGTCACGATTTTTATTAAAGGATAGATAAATGCATATTACTGTATTAGAACAAATTCCATCTTTAAATTCTAATAATTCATTTGATTCGTATATCCTATTTTACATTTTCACAGGTATCCAAATGATCTAAAAAGAAATAGTAATTAAAATTAATTTAAAAAAAGATTACTAATCGTACTCACATAACTACTAATAAATACATTGTTTAAGATTGATAACACTGGACTGAATATTTAAATGTTTTGAGATGTTTCTATAGTCTATAAACAAATACATAGCAGTTACAATTATAAATTTATAAGAATAAAAAATAAACTCTGAATTATTTTGTACTTGGATTATTTAAACATTTATTCAAATGTGAAAGTACTTTATAAAAAGGTTATGTGTTTCAATAATAACAAATGTAATATTCACAATAAAAAGTAACGTTCTTTTCGAAATTTTTAAGCAGTGGTAAAATTTACGTAGTGCAAATGTAAATATTGTAGTTCCAATGAAATTAATAAATTGATTAATTTAAATGTAATATGAAAAATGTAACGTATTATAATAAATATTTGTTTCAAAAATAACATAATTATAATTAAATTGAGATACTTGAAATTTAATTAAAAAAAATTACTTTACACTTATTATAAATAAACATACAAAAGAAGTACGTAATTACATTAAAAAGTATGTTTATTATTGGGTTTTTGAGCAGAATGTTTTTTTTTAATTTTGGGATTTGTAATAATTATAATTTCGATGCACATATGTGCCAACTTAAAAATTTAAAGCATTAAAAAATAAATTTATATTTTTAGTTTTGAAGAGATTTGAACTATTTATAAATTTGAAAAATTATAGAAAAATTTAATGCTTAATTATAAATAATATTAAGACTTAAAATTTAATTGTTTATATGATGAAATGTCACCATGCTAGCTTATAGTATTTTTATACTGATAAACGTGTTCTAGTGCAATATGTGTAACTATTAATTGAAACAAATTCAAATTGTTCATTATGTAAAAATATTTTAACATAAATCATAGTTCTAATGGCAGTACGTTACAGTATTATATTAGATAAAAACAATGTAAATTAGGAAGGTATTGAATCAATAAATATTTAACAAATTCAGTGAAAAAATTCTTTCATAACCAATTTCAGAATTATTTACTGGGTACATATGAAATTAGAGCGACAATTGCTATTGGTGTATATAAATTGTGAGCGATTGGGAGGGCGTTGAGTTTAGAAAGGTAAAATTTGATTAAAACCCAAAATGATTGCAAAAGGATTTTAAGAGTAGTTTGGAGCGATTTGGTAATGGTGACGTTTTTCGATCACTGTAAATCCCGGTTTTGATTTAGAATCAGTTTAAAAGTTGGATTGTGTTTCAAGCTCATAGTAGAACCCTTCTAAACTGAGTTTATTAGCCCCATTCCAGGTTCGAGTTTTGGGCTAAAAAAATCGACTTGCGTTTTTTGACGGATTCTTTAGCTAGATCTCCCAAAGAAGTTATATTTCAAATTTCAGAGTCCGGATGCGCGAAATAAGGAAGATGAGTGCATATCTCAAAAAGTTGAGGGGATACAACTGAGTTAAAAACCCCGTTTTAGTGTTTGGTCTTGATCTACTTGGTGCAAAGCCGATAAACCGCCCCTCCACCATCACGTGTCCTCCATCGAAATTCAAGGGACTTCTGAAATACTTCGAATTACTAAGAGTTTGAAATAATGAGAGGTTTGTAATATCAGGAGGAGAAATAATAAGTTCTAATTATTGAAAGTGAAAAATCTCCTTTTATTTATTATATGTATTTAGAATGTACAAAGATCTATTTAATAAATTTTAATCTGTCTTTTGAAAGAAAGAAACTAATGTATTGTAATGTGCAACTTACGTAGCTAATCATTCGTGAGTATACAAGTTTCAACTTGTTCATATTTCGAATAGTCGTGTGGTTGAGTGAAAAAACTTCGAATTACAGCGTGGTTTTGATACGTCAGGATTTTTTTTGCTTAGAATTATTGAGTGTACCAAAAATCATAGCCTTTTTTTGATTTATCGAGGGTTTTTCTAGGGACCCTACAATTACTTCGAATTATAGAGATGTTTGAATTATCGAAGGTTTGAAGTATAAGGAGTCAACTGTATATATATATATATATATATATATATATATATATATATATATATATATATATATAAAAGTAGTAATATAAGGCCGGAGCTACTCCACTTCAAGGTCACGTCGCTCTCGTAAGCTATACATAAAAAGTAGGTCATGAGTTCATTGTTTAGTCTGCATGCAAAAAATTGGAATGTTTGGGTAAAGGACTACCGCGTTATGATTTATTATGTATCTAATTATCAACGTGTGCGTACATGTAAACGAAAATTCTGCTATTAAGATACAATTTTTTTTCACATTTTTTTTAGTTTTGAGAAAAAAATTGAGACTGCTATATTTTTCGCTGTTATTTGTTTAGGTCGTATACAAAAATTCAGAATTTTTGACTTCAGGATTAAAAAATACTATGTAATTTTATAAATATCACATAAAACAATTACAAAGAAAAGGTGAATAACATTACCTATTGAAATAGTGTAGTAAGCAATAATTTTATGTGTGTGAAATGTTTTAAGGTAAATATACTCTTTTTTATCAAAGCAGTTTAATCGTTAAAGAATCAATTCATGGAAACAAGAAGAATGCGCGTTGTCTATGCTAAAAAGTAGACCAAGTCAAATAGGCTTATTAAATTGGGTCAAGGTGAAATAATTTACTAAAACTAAAAGTAGTTGTGTATTTAACAAGTTTAAACATGTTGTCACGACGCTGTCATGAGTTCATTGAAGGTGAATACTCCACTTCAAGCGAAAACGGACCAGAATTTGACAAAAATAAATTTAAAAACCCCCCCTATCACGCCCTGTCGTTTTTTCGACGTATCTAACACATATATCAAATTTGGGCAGCTATCCCAATGTAAATTATATAATATATGAATATTGATTTAATTTAAAATATTACGCTCCAAAAATATAACTTAAATGGAATAATCATTAATTTAAAATTATATATGAATTGTTGTACTAATGTACATTTTTTAATAGTATGTAGTTTCATTTTCAAATAATGAAATCTACAGTGTTACGTTAATTAATGGTTACATAAAAATTATAAGAAATATAAGTAATATATCAATAAATGAGTAAAACTTGTAAAATGATAATGAACTGTATGGTTTAGATAAGATTGGAAAAACACTCGTAATCATATCTTGCATTGAAAAATGCTGACCATACATATTCCTTTCTGTTGAAGTACATTTTATTCCTTATAGTACTGATTTTACAAGAAATTACATATATAATTTTTACATCGCGTTGGAACTAAAAAAAAAATTGGTGATCCTATTTTTTCTGTTTCAATTCATGAACTTTTTAATATAAATTTTGTTATCATTCTAACACACATGCATCTACAAGTATAAATGGAAAGCAATTTAAGTAAGTCCTGCAGACATGCAACACACACATTTCCTGACTATTTTGTATCATTTTCTTTCCCTTAAGTTTGCTTAATTTTTATGACAGTATTACAATTGGGAAACTAATAACTGATTGCACGCTCTAATCACACATTAATTTTAGTACTTCTGGTTACCATTATTAATTCATTAATTTTATATTATACAATTATTCTTATACTGCCTCATCCGCCATTTATGTACGCACACACCTTTGTTATAAAAAAATATTCGTTATCCTTTTCATAAATGTTATGTTAAAGCAAATACTTGGATACTCAATTTATCTACATTTATTATAATTACTTAACCAATATTACATATAATTTTATTTCTACATTTACTACTACATATCTATATATTTGTACACCTCAGCCCCAAAATTCACAAAATTTTTGATGCAGGCCAGTTCCTGTTCTAGCTTGCCTTCCTCTGTGAGGTCTCCAACTCAGTATTCAGCTGTGGTGTTCTTTGCGTGCAGTCCTCAATTTGGTTTTATACACTGTCTCCATATTTTCATCTTTTCGATGGTTTTGAGAGCTAATTATCTCAGTTTGCGGTTGCAAATGGGCGGTGTTGGTGTCGGGTAGAAATTTTCTTCAAAATCCCTGACGTAGACCTTCACCATTGTCTCCATTTGCTTTCCGGTACTGTGAAGAATAAATACAAGAGTAATGTAAGGTCGGAGCTACTCCACTTTTCTACTATACTTTTTCTACGAGTGTTTCTGCTGTAGGTCAAGGTCATCGAACACATTGCATATATCGGTAGTAGTAGTAGTAATGTAAGGTAGGAGCTACTCCACTTCAAGGTCACGACAATCACGTAAGCTGTGCATAAAAAGTAGGTCATGAGTTCATTGAAGGTGAATACTCCACTTCAAGGTTACGACTTTCAAAACTTCAAGGTCATTCAGAGGTCAACAAGAGTAACGACTCCATGTTAAAAAAATTAGAGGGTCAGATCATAGCTGGTTATATCATAGCTAAAGATAGTCGGTTCATGTCCTCACTAAAAGGTGGTCGCGTTATAGCTAAAAAGTATAGTGACAGCATCATCGTTGAAAGTAGCTTATGCGCGTAACCAGATATGTGTGGTAATCAAAGAGATGGTTCATATCTGCACTAATGTAACATAGTGGGGGTAGTTTAGAGTAACAATATAAGGAAATAGTGTAATGGGTAGAGTGTTGTGTAAACATGGATGGCATACGCTCAAGAACAATGGATCAAAGCAACTGACCTGAGAACAGCGGTGGAACGATTGAAGCAAGAATTTTCGGCATTAGTATTCGATGCCGAACATGAGCGGTTTACGGGCGAGGTGATTATAGTGAAGAGGAGTAACGTCCTAGCGAAAAGGTATGAAACAGGAGTAACGATATGTGAAAAGTTTTAAATTTAAAGAAAATATGTGAAAATGTTTTGTAGAAGAACTAAAGGTTGGCAATTGCATCAGTTTTGCCCAGATATAAAAATGGACAGCATCTCCTGATGGCAGCAGTTATTCATCATCAGATGCAGATTAGCCTACTGATGCAATTCTCAAACACCTCTACCATCAAAATCGTGATGCAGTAATATATATAAGGACAGTTCCGTTGTAAACTCAAAATTCAAAAGCGTTCTCGAATCAGTAAAGATGGATCTATCTTCATTGAATAGTAGCACTTTCTGTAAATCCTTCACGAACGTAAAAGAGTTGGAGGTGGGTGCAAAATATAAAGTGATTGATATGAACACTATCGATACGAAGTATGGTAAACATATTATCATTGAAACTGAGAACTTTAAGTGTATACCCTTACGATTTTATGAATACTTCAAAAAGAAGATCGCATTCAAAAGTTTAAACAATATCTGGCGGAGAAAGACGTGTACATCACCAGCGTCGGAACTGTAGGAAAGACAACTAATTTAACATTTCTGTAAAATAATAATATATTATATCTATGTATAACTGTTTGGAAATAAATTATATATTTTTATTGCAAAAACGTCTTTATTTCTTGATTAAATGAAGAGTAGGTACATCATAAAATGAAGCACCATCATTAAAAATAGCTGGTGCGAGTCATTATTAAAAATAGTAGGTAACCAAACACATGTGTGGTTTGAATCTGTGCTGTCACAATGGGAAATATCCAGGTATGTGGTTGGTGTCTGTGCTAGACACACATCTGGTTCGCGTCCTCGCTAAAATGTGGTGTATCATAGCTAAAATAGCCGGTTTATGTCCTCACTAAAAGGTGGTCGCGTCATAGCTAAAAATAGTCAGTTAGCGTCGTATCTAAAAATATAGTGACAGCACCATCATTAAAATAACTGATGTGCGTCATCATTAAAAATAATTTTGTTGTTTCAGCATTTTGAAGTGAGAGAGAGTACTTTTGCAGGAAATGAAAAAAATGCAACATAGCGTCTGCCTTGAATGCTCCATACTTTGTAGCTGAGTACTTGATCTATATAACAGGTTTATTGATGCTAAAATTGATTACGTGTTTTGTTGGGTTGTGTGCTGTTCGATTTCGCTGAGCAAAATTTCAATAAACCCGGAATACTTTTGTTAAATATTTTAAGGATAAGTTTCGTGTTGGTAGGTATGTCATCCTCATCATCTCTGTCTACCGTCAGCAGCTTCCTAGTTGAGTTGACTCAGAATACATTAAAATTATTAAAACACAAATCGCAATAGTTGGATACATTTTCGATACTTAGAACCAATATTTTTCTGATAAAAAAGCTATTACCAATAATGTTCACTTAGATAATAGGAATGAAAATCTAGAATAGAGAACAATTTGGCTCTTTTAAAATTTTATTTGGGTCGACTACAACAGCAATTAGGAAATTCTCCCATAACGGGTGATAGGCTAGGTGGGAATGCAATACGGCAAGTTTAGTTTGGTATTGCCTTAAATCTTGTTTTGATTCGAAATTATTAACGGGAATTATAGTCAACTTGGGATACAATGATCCTTAATTTTTTAACAAAGGCATTTGATAGCTTTGCTAGAACGGTTAATATTATATTGAAGAGGTCTTTGTTAAAGGTGAATGTTGTACTGGTATGTCAAAATGAATGTAGAATTAAAGCATTTTCTATCAGAAATTCTGTTATTGACTTTGGCACAAATCTCAAGGTGTGGTATCAAAGGAAATAGTTGTCAAATTGACAGTTAAACTGGAAGAGTTTCAAGAGGAAGGATCGGGTTTGCTCTATGAAATTGCATTTGAAAGTAAACATAAATAATTACGTTTCCAAGGGTGACATTTCTACTTTCATCACAGTTCCACGTATTATTGCACTAAAGAGGGCTATTGTTAATATTAAAATACCGATAAATTTTGTTTTCCTTGGTCGGTGGTCTCCGTTTGTATCCTGCAAACAAAACCCTGATAGAATAGGAAGCTATCCCCATTGCGATGAGGTATTGAATCGGCACGATTAAATTTCCTATTAAATTATCAGATATAAAAAATTTGAAAAATTATATCCGTAAATTTACACTGCATAGTAAAAGCATGTAATGCCATTCATGATTTTGCTATTTACGCAGATATTGATAGTATTTTAGAAAAAAATGTTCCAATTCTCCAGATGTTGGTGGTGCAAACAAAAATTGTTTCAGAAGCTTTCAGTTTGAGTTTTATCTCAAGTGCTCTTACGATGGTTTATTATCAAAATTTTTCTGCAATAGAGGGGCAGATTGCATTACGTGGTTTATCAATCAGTTATGGAACATTGAAAATTGGGTCAATTCAATTGTTACTAACGTAATTCCCAGTCAACCGCTAAGCTTTGTTCAACACAAAATTTTGATGAGGTATACGATCAAGCAAAATAAAATTGTTCTCAGTCCCTACGATGATAAACGAATTATAACAACAAACTCTGTTACAACTCGTCCTTGGGGTTACAATTCAACTATTTCCGTCTCAATACATCTCAGTAACGTTTAATGTTTGAATTTACATTTCATATCATGAGCGCCAGTTGGAGCATTCGTTCAGAAAAACACGTTCGCATGGAACAAGAGCTCGGTCATGCTACGCGTATGATATATACAAAATATTTAAAGAGTGCTATAATGGATATATCATCAACTGAAACTTATTTTTTATTAATGCGATCTTGCAAGACATTGTTCTACCGGCCGAATGGTTCAACTGGTGCATCAAAACGGGAAATGTGGCGAATAAAATTACATTGGTGTTCAATAAAAAGTGTGAACTGGATAATTTAATTAAGAAAGTTGTAAATATGTGTAAGATTGTAAATAGTGAATGTATAGCTGCGAATCAACTTGAATCATTTGCCGTACAGCCACATGTCAAAATGTATATACTTGACTTAAGTAAGCCGTTATATAATGTTCACAGCATCTTAGGTAATTATAAGAATTTGTCGGTGGTGATGGACGACGCTATTTGTACCATCGAATACGCCAACTCTATGGCTCTGAAAATTCTTTGAATATATGCAAGCGGATATCAAGTATCCTTTTAGACCGTCTGATAGAAAGATATTGTTAAAAAACCTTTGTATGGTGAGATGAAATAAAAACGATAAAACAGTATGCTGAATTTTATTTATAGTTAAGGTACAACAATATGGTTATAAAACCACATTGTCATCATCGATCCACGAATATTCGTTTAATCCCAACCATTTTACGTACACTTTATTCTTCTTACGTCGAATGACCTTTTCCACCAAGCACACGTCCGGATATTTAGCCTTTGCAGTTCTGTCCATAAAATCCACTTAGTACAGGTGTCCCTTTCATGTCTTTTAGCAAGTACGTGACCGGATTGGTTACGCGTACTTTAACAATCTTGAAAAGTTCACTCGACGAATTGGTACATAACCTTTATCAAATATGCTTTTAAATTTACTCATGCGAACTATGTCGCCCACCATGTATCGATCGTTTTTATTAAAGATTTTGAGATTCGAAGATACATTAAGCGTTGTGTTAGCATTTAATTCTAGGTTTCATTCCGATCGTTCGAAGTTTACGATTATTGTATTCTGGTTACTTCCTCGAGAAAGAAGTCTTCCAATCCATACGTATTTTCCACGCTGCCCAAATTTTTATACAGGTATTCTTGATGGCCTAATCACTCTTTATGCTATGCTAGCCTTTCTCAGGCTGTAGGTGGCGTAGTGATTAATGTTATATTTCATCATCAGTTTATCGAAATGATTATTGTAGAACTGTTTTCCAGCATCTGTTTGCAGATTAGGCGTCCGTTCTTTAAAATGGTTTGTATAGCTTTTGTCACGTCTGCACCCGTCTTCGTCTTCAATCCTCTCGTCCATAGGTATTTAGAGAAACAGTCGATAACTACCAGCATGTATTTGTAGCCTTTATTCTGTTTGGTGTAAGGTACAAATTCAGCTAAATCGGCTTGCCATAGATCATCGACTCCTTTAATAATAGTGCGTCTGCGTGGGAAATTTTTTGCGTGCCGGGTTATGCAACTCGTTTACCACTTGTTCCGTCCTCTATCAATTTACTTAAAGTTTCTTTAGTTGCATTCAAATCTGCCTCTACTATCAACGTAATTACGAACACCATCTATAAGCGACTTCACTAACTGGATATAAACTCGAGGTAGCCTTTATTTATGGCATCAGTGTCTTCTTGAGGATCGGCCACCTGTCTTAAGCGGTTATCATTTAAATGGAACCTCGTCAATTGATAGTGCTGTAAGGTTAGCGCATCTTGACGTTCGATGGGATCGGCGACATTACTTAAACGCTTATTTTCCACACTGAACTTATCATCGGTAATGGAGAATTGCGTTTTTACCAGTTTATGGAATTGAGCATGAACATGAGAGCGTCCAAACTTGTCCATCGCTGTGCAAACTATAGTTGACTAAAAAATTGTTTGTCAGGTTTCTCAATATATCCATCTTCGTATAGTTCTTCCACGATTGATATGATATCGTTGTGGAGTCCAGTATTACCGCCCATAGGACTTCCAAATCTTGAATCATTCATGCACGTTGTTCCAGTATTTGTATTCAATCGGTCACCCAATTTCTTTGAATACAGTTACTTCCTCCTTTTCTCCTTCATCTCCGGCTTCTCCAGTAAGGGTTTAATTATCCCTGTATATTTTTGGCACGTGTACCTTTCAATTGTTCATCCGGGTTATTATCGCGACGAGCTGCATTAGTTGCAATTAAGATCTGTGTATAGTTCGCTTCATCTTCGCTAGTTATTAGACGTTTGTCAGGTTCATTCATGATTATTAGGTCATAGAGACCGCTCGTACCACTGTACCGAACTCCTTAATAACCAAATCCTTTCCATCTATGTTTGCTGGTATTTTGCCAATTGCCCACTTATCGGTTCAAATGTAGTAAAGAACTTCATAAGTGGTATCAATTGCATTCGATGAATCGCTTAGCATGCGCTCCACGTATATTCGTGGTAATGGATCATATTGCTCCAGAAATTCTCTCGATGCAGAGGTATTGAGTGAAATAGAATCGGTCGTAGTCGCTGCACGTTGTTCTTCCACTTGGGGTGCAATATCTCCGATCACACTAGTCTCGAGGAACGATGGTGTCTCTTGACGCAGAGGATTTCTTTGAAAATACGAAAGTCGAGCGAATGGACTAAAATAATTACTACCACTTAAAGAAGATGATCTTCGTTTGTTAATTCCTCGCAAGTGATAAGGTATTGATGGCGTGGTACTATACTGCTGAATGGGTGACCTTAGTCCGTCTTTCGTTCGATATTTAGTAGCGGTTCAATTTTTTTTCGATTTTTGTAAGTGGTTCAATGAGTGGTTTGTAAGCTTTAATGAAATCTGTCTCTTTAGTAAATCGATCATTCTTAAGATGATCCATCGTTGCAGATCAACAATAAAACAAATAAACAGGTCTAACAGGTAAATAAACAGCTCTGTTTAAAACAGGTCTGTTATTTATGCTGTTTGCTTGTAGGCTGTTTGATTCCAAATGATATTATAACGACACCGCTAGGGTATTGTATACTGATCGAAGCCTTTCCTAAAACGACCGTTTTGTACTTCAGCGTCCTTATTTATTACCATAAATCCGTATCGATTTCTTCTTCTTAAGATGATCATATTTTGCTGTATAGCTTTATGAACTTGAATTATACGTTTCCTCAACGCTAATCTCTTATTATTCATCGGTGCAGATCAACAATAGAACAGATAAAACAGGTCTAAAGGTAAATAAACAGCTCTGTTCAAAACAGGTCTGTTATTTATGCTGTTTGCTTGATTGTTTGATTCCAAATGATATTATAACGACACTGGTATTATACACTGATCGAAGCCTTTCCTAAAACGACCGTTTTGTACTTCAGCGTCCTTATTTATTACCATAAATCAGTATCGATTTCTTCTTCTTAAGATCATATTTTTGCTGTATAGCTTTACGAACTTGAATTATACGTTTCGTCAACCCTAATCTCTTGTTATTCATCGGTTCAGATCAACAATAGAACAGATAAACAGGTCTAACAGGTAAATAAACAGCTCTGTTTAAAACAGGTCTGTTTAAACAGGTCTGTTTAAAACAGGTCTGTTCAAAATAGGTCTGTTATTTATGCTGTTTGCTTGTAGGCTGTTTGATTCCAAATGATATTATAACGACACCGTTACGGTATTATGTACTGATCGAAGCCTTTCCTAAAACGACCGTTTTGTACTTTAGCGTCCTTATTTATTACCATGAATCCGTATCGATTTCTTCTTCTTAAGATGATCATATTTTTGCTGTATAGCTTTATGAACTTGAATTATACGTTTCGTCAGCGCTAATCTCTTGTTATTCATCGGTGCAGATCAACAATAGAACAGATAAACCAGGTCTAACAGGTAAATAAACTGCTCTGTTTGAAACAGGTCTGTTATTTATGATGTTTGCTTGTAGGCTGTTTGATTCCAAATTATATTATAACGACACCGCTAGGGTATTATACACTGATCGAAGCCTTTCCTAAAACGACCGTTTTGTACTTCAGCGTCCTTATTTATTACCATAAATCAGTATCGATTTCTTCTTCTTAAGATCATATTTTTGCTGTATAGCTTTACGAACTTGAATTATGCGTTTCGTCAACGCTAATCTCTTGTTATCCATCGGTGGAGATCAACAATAAAACAGATAAACAGGTCTAACAGGTAAATAAACAGCTCTGTTTAAAACAGGTCTGTTTAAACAGGTCTGTTTAAAACAGGTCTGTTATTTATGCTGTTTGCTTGTAGGCTGTTTGATTCCAAATGATATTATAACGACACCGTTACGGTATTATATACTGATCGAAGCCTTTCCTAAAACGACCGTTTTGTACTTTAGCGTCCTTATTTATTACCATGAATCCGTATCGATTTCTTCTTCTTAAGATGATCATATTTTTGCTGTATAGCTTTATGAACTTGAATTATACGTTTTGTCAACGCTAATCTCTTGTTATTCATCGGCGCAGATCAACAATAGAACAGATAAACCAGGTCTAACAGGTAAATAAACTGCTCTGTTTGAAACAGGTCTGTTATTTATGATGTTTGCTTGTAGGCTGTTTGATTCCAAATTATATTATAACGACACCGCTAGGGCATTATACACTGATCGAAGCCTTTCCTAAAACGACCGTTTTGTACTTCAGCGTCCTTATTTATTACCATAAATCAGTATCGATTTCTTCTTCTTAAGATCATATTTGCTGTATAGCTTTACGAACTTGAATTATGCGTTTCGTCAACGCTAATCTTTATTCATCGGTAGATCAACAATAAACAGATAAACAGGTCTAACAGGTAAATAAACAGCTCTGTTTAAAACAGGTCTGTTTAAACAAGTCTGTTTAAACAAGTCTGTTTAAACAGGTCTGTTATTTATGCTGTTTGCTTGTACTGTTTGATTCAAATGATATTATAACGACACCGTTAGGGTATTATATACTGATCGAAGCCTTTCCTAAAACGACCCTCTAATATGATTCTGTTTTTCGTAAGCGATATGATCAAAAATAAACACTGAATTTGGTTTTGCCACGCTCGGTTCCATAATATCAGCATTATCGCTGAAGCAATAATAACCAATATCTTTCATGGGATCTAGAATTTCACCCAAGAGTCGATATTTTTCCTGATTCAACGATTTCGAATAGGCATACACGTGTTTGAAACGAAGACTGTTCGGTTCAGTTAGGAGACTGAGCATGGTGTTTGTTCTCCCACAATTGGGAGGACCACAAATTATACCGCGTACGCTGTTTGGAAGTAACTTCCCATGCCGTTGTATCTCCCTATTTCCAGCTCGGGTCAAATCATCGAGATTTGCAATAGGTAGTTTTTGAGTTTGAACCACTGCTCTCATGTTTGCTGTTGTTGGTGAGCGTCAATTAAAGCTGCACGACTTGTCAATATGATTCTTTATTTATACACCTATATTACATCTTCGTTTAGTTTAAAAATTTTGATGTATATACAATTCCGTTGAGCACTTTAATTTCATTTTCATTTTTACATAAACAAACATAAAGGTAATATTTGTTTAAATAATACGGAATACACCACTTCACAAATTCTAATAAACGGCAAGCTTTCAGGACTATTAAATTTAAAATTAGGGCAAACAATATTACAACAGTTTACAAGAATAAACAACAATTTCTTTCTAAAATATGGTATTTCAAATCTATTTAAATTTTTACTAACAGATCATAAGTTTTAACTTTGATTTTAGTTCTGCCAGTGTAACACGAAACACAAGACTTTAGTTTAATCTTGCTTTTCTCAGGATACGCTGCACTTCATACAACTCCAAATCATATTTTAACTTCTTTATTTTGTATCAGGTCTTCAATTTGTTCCTTTTGAGACCTCTTAAATTGCTCCTGATGCAAACTTTTGCATTGAATTCTTCATTATTATATTGTATTTTTGCAGACTTATTAATTTCAATGAAACCTACATCTGTCTAAAATCCAGTTTATATTCCACTTGTTATAAACCTCACATCTAGTTACTTTTCTATTATATGTGTTTAGCAAAACGAACCAAACATATCTGGTTATTTCCTTGGACATATTTGCATATCAGATTTAAACCACACATGGGTTTGGTCACTACTATTTTAATGATGACGCACATCAGTTATTTTAATGATGGTGCTGTCATATATTTTAGATACGACGCTAACCGACTATTTTAGCTATGACGCGACCACCTTTTAGTGAGGACATAAACCGGCTATTTTTAGCTATGATACACCACATTTTAGCGAGGACGCGAACCAGATGTGTGTCTAGCACAGACACCAACCACACATACCTGGATATTTCCCATTGTGACAGCACAGATTCAAACCACACATGTGTTTGGTTACCTACTATTTTAATAATGACTGCACCAGCTATTTTAATGATGGTGCTTCATTTTATGATGTACCTACTCTTCATTTAATCAAGAAATAAAAGACGTTTTTGCAATAAAAATATATAATTTATTTCAAACAGTTATACATAGATATAATATATTATTATTTTACAGAAATGTTAAATTAGTTGTCTTTCCTACAGTTCCGACGCTGGTGATGTACACGTCTTTCTCCGCCAGATATTGTTTAAACTTTTGAATGCGATCTTCTTTTTTGAAGTATTCATAAAATCGTAAGGGAAGTATACACTTAAAGTTCTCAGTTTCAATGATAATATGTTTACCATACTTCGTATCGATAGTGTTCATATCAATCACTTTATATTTTGCACCCACCTCCAAGCCTTTTACGGTCGTGAAGGATTTACAGAAAGTGCTACTATTCAATGCAGATAGATCCATCTTTACTGATTCGAGAACGCTTTTGAATTTTGAGTTTACAACGGAACTGTCCTTATATATATTACTGCATCACGATTTTGATGGTAGAGGGGGGAGTGTGCTTTGAGAATTGCATCAGTAGGCTAATCTGCATCTGATGATGAATAACTGCTGCCATCAGGAGATGCTGTCCATTTTTTTATATCTGGGCAAAACTGATGCAATTGCACAACCTTTAGTTCTTCTACAAAACATTTTTCACATATTTTCTTTAAATTTAAAACTTTTCACATATCGTTACTCCTGTTTCATACTTTTCGCTAGGACGTTACACTCCTCTTCACTATAATCACCTCGCCCGTAAACCGCCTCATGTTCGGCATCGAATACTAATGCCGAAAATTCTTGCTTCAACGTTCCACCGCTGTTCTCAGGTCAGTTGCTTTGATCCATTGTTCTTGAGCGTATGCCATCCACATGTTTTACACAACACTCACTACCCATTACACTATTTCCTTATATTGTTACTCTAAACTACCCCACTATGTTACATTAGTGCAGATATGAACCATCTCTTTGATTACCACACATATCTGGTTACGCGCATAAGCTACTTTCAACGATGATGCTGTCACTATACTTTTTAGCTATAACGCGACCACCTTTTAGTGAGGACATGAACCGACTATTTTAGCTATGATATAACCAGCTATGATCTGACCTCTAATTTTAACATGGAGTCGTTACTTTGTTGACCTCTGAATGACCTTGAAGTTTTGAAAGTCGTAACCTTGAAGTGGAGTATTCACCTTCAATGAACTCATGACCTTTTATGCACAGCTTACGTGATTGTCGTGACCTTGAAGTGGAGTACTCACCTTACTACTACTACTACGATATATGCAATGTGTTCGATGACCTTGACCTACAGCAGAACACTCGTAGAAAAGTATAGTAGAAAATGAGTAGCTCGACCTTACATTACTCTTGTATTTATTCTTCACAGTAGAAAGCAAATGGAGACAATGGTGAAGGTCTACGTCAGATTTTGAAGAAAATTTCTACCGACACAACACGCCCCATTTGCAACCGCAAACTGAGATAATTAGCTCAAGACCATCGAAAAGAAAAATATGGAGACAGTGTATAAAACCAAATTGAGGACTGCACGCAAAGAACACCAGCTGAATACTGAGTTGGAGACCTATAAGGACAAGCTAGAACAGAACTGCATCAAAAATTTTGTGAATTTTGGGGCTGAGTGTACAAATATATAGATATGTATGTAAATATGTAGAAATAAAATTATATGTAATATTGTTAAGTAATTATAATAAATGTAGATAAATTGAGTATCCGAAGTATTTGCTTTAACATAACATTTATGAAAAGGATAACGAATATTTTTTATAACAAATGTGTGCGTACATAAATGGCGGATGAGGCAGTATAAGAATAATTGTATAATATAAAATTAATGAATTAATAATGGTAACCAGAAGTACTAAAATTAATGTTGATTAGACGTCAATCAGTTATTAGTTTCAATTGTAATACTGTCATAAAAATTAAGCAAACTTAGAAAGAAAATGATACAAAATAGTCAGGAAATGTAATGTGTTGCATGTCTGCAGGACTTACTTAAATTGCTTTCCATTTATACTTGTAGATGCATGTGTTAGAATGATAACAAAATTTATATTAAAAAGTTCATGAATTGAAACAGAAAAAATAGGATCACCAATTTTTTTTTTAGTTCCAACGCGATGTAAAAATTATATATGTAATTTCTTGTAAAATCAGTACTATAAGGAATAAAATGTACTTCAACAGAAAGGAATATGTATGGTCAGCATTTTTCAATGCAAGATATGATTACAGTGTTTTTCCAATCTTATCTAAACCATACAGTTCATTATCATTTTACAAGTTTTACTCATTTATTGATATATTACTTATATTTCTTATAATTTTTATGTAACCATTAATTAACGTAACACTGTTGATTTCATTATTTGAAAATGAAACTACATACTATTAAAAAATGTACATTAGTACAACAATTCATATATAATTTTAAATTAATGATTATTCCATTTAAGTTATATTTTGAGCGTAATATTTTAAATTAAATCAATATTCATATATTATATAATTTACATTGGGATACTGCCCAAATTTGATATATGTGTTAGATACGTCGAAAACCGACAGGGCGTGATATTTTTAAATTTATTTTGTCAAATTCTGGTCCGTTTTCGCTTGAA
This sequence comes from Vesta saturnalis, assembly GCA_036346205.1. NCBI lineage: Eukaryota > Metazoa > Arthropoda > Insecta > Coleoptera > Lampyridae > Vesta > Vesta saturnalis. The sequence goes on from JARFJB010002072.1 coordinate 313,940, forward strand.
GTGGAGTATTCACCTTCAATGAACTCATGACAGCGTCGTGACAACATGTTTAAACTTGTTAAATACACACCTACTTTTAGTTTTAGTAAATTATTTCACCTTGACCCAATTTAATAAGCCCATTTGACTTGGTCTACTTTTTAGCATAGACAACGCGCATTCTTCTTGTTTCCATGAATTGATTCTTTAACGATTAAACTGCTTTGATAAAAAAGAGTATATTTACATTAAAACATTTCACACACATAAAATTATTGCTTACTACACTATTTCAATAGGTAATGTTATTCACCTTTTCTTTGTAATTGTTTTATGTGATATTTATAAAATTACATAGTATTTTTTAATCCTGAAGTCAAAAATTCTGAATTTTTGTATACGACCTAAACAAATAACAGCGAAAAATATAGCAGTCTCAATTTTTTTCTCAAAACTAAAAAAAATGTGAAAAAAAATTGTATCTTAATAGCAGAATTTTCGTTTACATGTACGCACACGTTGATAATTAGATACATAATAAATCATAACGCGGTAGTCCTTACCCAAACATTCCAATTTTTGCATGCAGACTAAACAATGAACTCATGACCTACTTTTTATGTATAGCTTACGAGAGCGACGTGACCTTGAAGTGGAGTAGCTCCGGCCTCTATATACTTGAGGCGTGGAGCGCGTTCTGACATAATGAGAAAACTCACTTGACCTTGAAATAAATCCCATAAGATTTACATGGGTGACCTTGAAGTGGAGTAGCTCCGGCCTTATATTACTACTTATATATATATATATATATATATATATATATATATATATATATATATATATATATAGAGTGTCCCAATAAAATGTATACACTTTAACAGTTCATAACAACCACACTTTTTTTTTCAGTTGTGACTGCTTAAAATAATGGCTGGAGTCATTCTAAAGTGCTACTGGAAGACTGAGAACGTAAGTGAAGTGCAAAGACGGTTTAGGATGGAGTTTCAACGAGATGCACCAACGAGACTACAATTACTCGTTTGCGAAATAAGTTTGAGGAAGAAGGAACTGTTAAGGATGTCCATAAGAACCATTCCGGAAGACCACGATCATCCACCAGCCCCACAAGAGAAGGAGAAGTCATTCAGAGATTTCAGCAATCACCTAGAAAATCTGTCCGGCAAGCGGCTCGTGAGACAGGAGTTTCAAAATCGAGCGTCCATCGCATTTTGAAGCGTGCCAAATGGAGAAGTTTTATTCCTAGATTAGTGCACGCTCTCAATGAAGATGATTATGACCGCAGAATCCAATTTTGTGAGTGGTACCAATGAAAAAAAGAGGAAGTACCGAGTACCCTCCACGCTCACCGGATTTGACCCCCCATGGATTTTTTGCTGTGTGGGCATGTTAAACACAATGTTTACACCACAAAACCAGCTACAAGCGATGAGTTGAGAGCAGCTATTGAAAGAGAATGTGCCGAAATACCAATTGAAATGATTCGGAACGTTTTGGATTCAATCAATCAGCGTTATCAGCTGTGCATGGACCACAATGGCCAACAATTTGAACATTTTCGATAATTGAGTTTCTACATTTGTTAACATTATTTTCATTTTTGAAAGTTTTCTGTATTATAATAATTGTTAGCGTTATAGTCATTTGAAGAGTGTATACATTTTATTGGGACGCTTGGTATATATATATATATATATATATATATATATATATATATATATATATATATAAATATATACGTATACCTCATGTAAATACACAGGTACGTTCTATTTTCGATGAGAGGAGTATTTATTGGATAGCAAATCGTAAAAATATTTACCTACATCGTCCGATAAACGAAGACGTCTTTCGTTTAAACCGTATATATTGAGCGTGGCGACGCCGCCGACACCAGACGTCAGTTTTGTTATATCGGTTAATACCTCTCAGATTAACAAAAGATACAATTCATCGTACTCGTCTTGATAACCACAACATTTTTCATATCTTTTGTTTTTTCGAAATTCGAACTCTATTAGTTCGAAAAACATAAAAAATTCGATTTCGAAGTCGAAATTTTCGACTTTTCAACTTTTGATCATGGAGTCCTATTTTCGAGGTAAAAATTATAGTAAATCGATACATAGTTCGTAAATATTTCCGACGGTTCAAGATTTCTTAAAATCGGTGGAACCATGAAAATTAAAAAAAAGATGTTCTAAGCGTAGAACTCGTCGCCGTAAAGAAAAATAAAAAAAAATCGCGTTAAAATTCTAACGGGAAGTGGTTAAAAAAAATTACCACAGTTGCAATTTTTCTATTTCATATTTTGCCTTATAACTCAAAAATTATAAATGATACAAAAGTGGAATAACCAGCAGTCGATGCGTTCCGTTAGGACACGCCGTTCAGTTGTGCAGCAATGGCAACGCTGCCTTTAAAAGTACAAAAGTTATGGCCATTTATGTGAATTTTGAAAAATCGAAACGTGATAACTCGAAGCTGATACCCGTTAGAGAGAATCAGAGGCGATTTTGTTCAATTTCGCACAAAAATCCATAGATTTGGATACCTCGCACAAATATTTAGAAAAAATCGTGTTTTGTTCTAAAAATATCTGAAGGCCTCCTTTCCCCTTTGACTTTTATTTTAAATTTTGAAAGGCCATTACGTCGCAACTAACGATCTGATTTTGACGAAATTTTGTTCCCCGGATCGTTTCCACGAAAGGAATCGGAGGAGACCGGGGAAGCACCTGCACCTTCAATTTTTATTGACCCGTGAATTTTTCCCATCTAAAAAGTTCGTAACTCGCTCAAATCCGATCCAATTTTGGAGCTTTAAACGTAATTCGATTCGAATTCGAAAGTGAACGTATTTCCCTTATGTAAAAACCTAAACTGTAAAACAGTACGTCTTAAACGATCACGTTTCCAAAGCGTGATTCTTGCCGAATTTTCGCCGTCCACGTTCGATGTGCACTCGAAATTGCGAGTCGAACGCAAAAAACACGAATCCTCTAACTTTTCATTCGGCCGAACAAGTCGAAATTGACGATAAACTCCCTTCACGCCCCCCCTTCACCGAAACGAAGTGTCAGCCGGCCATGGCGTTATCGGGGTAATATAGTTCTAGACCGTCACCGTCGATGCTTAGAGTTTAAAATAATTCCTGAGACCCCATTTTCGAGAAAATCTACGAGAAGTCTTCGACCACACCTCGAAAACTCTCGCCGCCACCTCCATCGTGGTGGTGCGACGGTAGTTTCAACTATACGTCACGATGCTCTAATCCCTTCCCACGCCTTCGCCGTCGGTCGCAAACTCTCGACCCTCACGTCGGGCCATCTACGAATTTTTATTTCTATCCCTCGCACACGCGACCGAGGTACTCTCGAAAGGGGGGGCCGCGTCGGCCGAATGCGAGTGTTCCCGTCGAAACGGTATCCGGTACGTTTCTTATCTCGTCGAACTAGGGCCGAGTGGAAAATTTGATAAAAATCGGGTCATATTCCGAATTTGAGAGTTTATTTCATAGTTTCTGTACTACTACAGCAAAGTAGACGTTGTATTTTCAAAACCTACTCGAGGTAAAATTAGTAATAATTTTTAATTACATAATTACATATTACATATTTTCTTTTGAACTTATTCGTTCATAACAACGCTTATAATAATAACTTTTTTCGTGTTAGCGTGTTTTCGTGTTAGCGTATTTTCGTTTATGTGTTTTCGTGTTTCTGCGTTAGCATGTTTTCGTTTGCTCCTCGTGCTAAAACATTGATAGTCGATTGTATGTAGTTGTAGGCAATATTGTGTTGACTAAAAACCATAATTGGAAACGCTGCTTGCTATCTCCAGCCCGTGGAACTATGTTTAGTTAGCTTTTTGACAGATATATTTGTGATAAGATCAGGCTTGCATGTAAAATAATATAGAGGTGAAACTAGCTAGTTAACGTGTTTTGCTGCTACACGCATCACAATATTGAAGATTCTGTTTATGTAGTAGAAAACAAAATGCAGTCTCGAAACAGAATACAGATAAAATTGAAGGAAGTGAATACGGTACAGCTTCTGAGAACGAACTGAAAGATTTGAAGAGCGTGCAGCATTTCCAGAGCCGTGCTGAAACCAGTTAATTTAAGGATAATATCATTTCCATGTAATAATAATAATAGTGTCTGATAAAAACTGACAGGGATTATTAGCTGCTATATAGGTTGTTTCAATATAATCGTTCAAGGTGAAGACGATGAGATGAATGTATCTCAAAATCTCGATGATGGCGATGCTCTCTATGAAATTTCAGATAAATTAGATTACGTCACTCTTATTTCAGATTAGAAATTTTACAGGGTTAATTAACATTGCTATTAATCTCAACTGATAAAAACTCATATAACGTAAAGTACGTGTGTGTTGTGTGTGTGTGTGTGTGTGTGTGTGTGTGTGTGTGTGTGTGTGTGTGTGTGTGTGTGTGTGTGTGTGTGTGTGTGTGGCGTGCGTGCTGCGTGGTGCGTGCGTGCTGCGTGCGTGCGTGCGTGCGTGGTGCGTGCGTGCGTGCGTGCGTGCGTGCGTCGTGCTGTGCGTGCGTGTGGTGCTGTGTGTTGTGTGTGCGTGCGTGCTAGTGTGTGTGGTGCGTGTGAATGTATGTGTGTGTGTGTGTGTGTGTGTGTGTGTGTGTGTGTGTGCTGTGCGTGTGCGTGTGCGTGTGTGCGTTGCTGTTGTGCGTGCGTGCGTGCGTGGGTGCGTGCGTGCGTGCGTGCGTGCGTGCGTGCGTGCGTGTGTGCATAATTGAGTATACATATAAATCATGATTGCATAGAAAAGAGAATATATTTTAACATGATATTAATGCATTCAATAACAATAGTTTATGTAATCTCAAGATTCAAATTATTTAATGTAATTTTGCGTTAGCAAAATTTTTGAAATATTTGTATTTTGAACGTAAATTTGTAAAGGGACGCCGTCAGATATCCCAATTTTTTACTATTATTAATTAGTTTCCTAAAGTTTATTAGCAAGACGCCGTTCTTTATCAAAATTTTCCTGGCATGATTAATTACTTGCTAAATAAAATACCAGTACTGATATAAAGTTCACGGAATTTATTAAGATAGAGTGTCTTGCTAAGTGCACAAGTGCAAGCAATTATAAAAATTCGTAGAATTTTTAGTAAAATTTAAACACATTTTAATACGTTGCAAAAAATTGCTCAATAATTAATCATGCATTGTCCCCCCAGACGTAAATCTCAAAAACGTTTAAAAGTTTGTATACGTCATAGCATCTTCCGGCAATACTGGCCTACGGAACCTCACCCCCAAAGTTTTGTAACCACCCTCGCGAATTATTTATCAAAACGCGACACGCGCCGCTACCGAGAAAGAAGATCGCCACCGGGAGAAAAGATCGCCACCGGGAGAGAAGATCGCTACCGAGAGAGAGAGAGAGAGAGAGAGAGAGAGAGAGAGAGAGTCTCTACCAGAAGTTCACTACCAGAGAGATCTCTACCAGAAGAATCCGAATAGAAATTTTGTGCTCTATCGTCGCGCTCGCACCGACTACTACCTGTTTAAAAACCGCCAGCCTGTAACCGCCGTCCGAAGTAGAAAACACGACTCCGCGACTTGATAACATCACCGAAGCCAAAGGGTTAGAGTTGCAGAGATCTAATGGGGCTATGCGGGATTTAGCGCACAATAATTTTATTTACGATTGAACGTTGTGATCGGTACACTTTACATATGCAAGCGCCATATACCGCTTACGACGCATGACGCACTACATGAAGTTCCATTTTCAGAGGACTCTTAAATATTGCATGCCGCGCTAAGAAGTCCTAAAGGATCGAAAATGTGCCCTGTTGCTGACAGGATTGAGCGTTTGGTCATTCTTTCTTGTCGTGAATATGCTTGTACGTGATACTCTAATGTGTCGGTATTTGGAGGACACACTATTCCTAAAGTTCGAGATTTATCGTTATCAGCCACAATAATTTTCTGCTCAGCAGCGTTTTCCGGTATTTGTCCTGAATTTGCTAGTTCAAGACGTGTTTATCATTTGAGTACCAATTTCGAAGGGCAAGACCGGCTGTACTTAAAATTTTTGAAATTTCGATTGGCAATTGTATCAACTTGTCACGACTGATCCTGTTAAAAGGTCATCCACATAAAGTCGTTTTCTATGGCTTCAGACACGATTGGATATTTTCCTTTAAATTGTAGTGCTAATTGTTTCAAACATATAAGAGATTGAAACGATCCTGACGCAGTGCCATAAGTAACAGTGTTTAACTGAAAGCACGATATTTTGTTTTGTTAAGAACGCGGTAAAATAGAATCCCTTAAAGCTAAACGCTAATTTCTTTATTCAATGAGTATTTTACAGCATTTCGGACGAATCCAAATTTATAAATCAATTTCGTTGGAGTCTTGCAGAATGGATTGTCTGTGACCAGTAGGTAAATTCTATGATCCATGCGTGTTGGCCCAAATATTGTCTAATCTACATATTTATACATCAATTTAATTAAAGTCATGGTACAGAGAATGACCAAGAGCTAAATTTTTCCCCCATTGGTGTTAGCCCACATTTGGAATAAATGTATATTTTCACACCAATATGCTAATTCACATTGTTAATTCATTTGTCAAAGAAATGATACTAAACTGGTTTCCTACGATTAGATTGTTTCTAATCGATACCATTACGTGAGCACTACAATAATTAGTTCATCATGTAATTATGGGATACACCGCGAATAAACTCCATCATATTTGTATTATTTTAGTTCGAAACTAAATTCTTTAATCACATGTCTGCTTCTATATATTTACGTCCTTTTGGGAGAGGGTTGTGGACAGCGTTCCAGAAAGACCAAGCTTCCGCTTTAAATCTTCTTTAAATTATTGATAAGCATCTAAATGAGAAATCTGTTTGTAGTCTTCTATGCGCGGCTTCGGCGTAGTTGTTGGATCTGCCAGTGTCAGTTAGGACACGATCGCGAACAAACCACATCCAAGGAGGAAAAATTGCAGGCCGTCTTCCGTTTCCTCTGCGAATTGGACGGTGTGTACGAATCCACTGTAATAATGTATTAAGTTCTTGTAATAACTCGGTCTATACTACTCGACGGTATAGTAAAACATATCTACTGGAACAAACGCCAAAGAACATATCATACATGTAAATAGGCTTTTTGTACAGATCTAAGCAGTACTTTACCTCTCGACAACTCCTTCTGCTGTATAAGGCTCAAATTCGGCCTCATCTGGAATATAATTCTCACCTCTGGGTTAGTGCTCCCCAATACGCTCTCGATATCGTTGATCGTATTCAAAAGAAAGCGATTAGGCTTATAAATGACCCGTCCTTAACTTCTCACATACAGTCCCTTGAGCACAGAAGGATGGTTTCAGTTCTTTCTTTGTATTATCGTTATTACAACGGCTATTGTGCTTCTGAATTATATTCTTTGATGCCATCTCGGGCTATCTTTGCGAGAAACACTCGGTTCGCTCATTCACATCATCAGTATGCAGTACAAATCTCCACTTATCGTACCAAACGGCGCAATCCACATTTTCTACACGGCTTCTAAACTCTGGAATGATCTCCTAGTTCCTGTTTTCCTCTCACTTATGATATGAGAAAATTTAAGGTAGCTGTTCATAGGCATCTATTGGCAATTCATTATCCCTCTATCCATCCTCCTAAGTGTTCCAGAGTACTTTAGCACGATAGGCCTAATTTGGCCTGTTCAGGTCCACAATCATAAAAAAAAAATACGAGACGGTAGTGTGAATTGGGCTTCATTTTAGTATTTCCCAGTAAATATAACTCGCTTAAATGTTTCCGCATGTTTTTAACTAAACGAAAAATCAACCTCAAATATTAGCGTCTTGAAATGCTTCCCTAAACGCGTTTACCGCCGCCAATTCCAAATCGCGTGATACTCATGATGAACACCAGATCGTTCAGCAATGATTATATAAATCTGGTTGACGAATTGTGGCGCCGTCCCACCTCCATCATTCATGGAGAATTTAAGAAATTTATTACAAAACTAATCTATAATTTCATATTAACTACACACCCGTGCGTGCATCCTTGATTACAAAAAGAATAGCTAGAAGTTAATGCTACATTTATGATAAATACTTACGGAAACTCTTTGGAATGTTGGATTAAAGCTTAATTTGCAACCAATTGCCATGGAGTTCGACAGCAACGAAAATAAGTAAAATAAAAAAAACTAACTTCACATACGTAACTCTCTCGACGAAGAATTGATATTGTGTTTGGCAATGGTCCACTATCCGCAAGTGGAAATTTTGCATCACGCCGTTTTGTAGATACCTTTGAAATTCTTCAGGAGTTACTAAATCCTCGAGGTGCAGGTGCAGGAGCTGCAGGATTTGCTTAATTCCTCTGAGATGGTCTAGCCCAATTTACCTTAGTCCAAAACTTGATAGTTTCCGAAATACAGGGTGTCAAAGTAATTTTTTTTAACTCATTTTTAAAAATAACAGGATTTGCATGAAATTGGGTGTCTAGAGTTTGTGTATGATGATAAATTCAATTTTGATCATAGTCTTCATGTATCTTCCAGAGGACGTCACCAACAGTCCTTTGTCTACATTTAAAGCTCCATAACTTATTGCTGCCTCCGTACATAAAATTTCTAGTCAGAAATTCTTATTTCCTGATATGTTTCCTTCAAAAAAGGTATACCTTGCAGATGTCGCTTAGAGCAGCCGTTTTTTCTGATAATCGAATTTAGATGCTTCATTGCGTACTAAAATTCATCATAGCCCTGTTTCTCACTTTATCCAGGCTTAGGACTGGTCCAAGAAGTTTGGAGCATGTTTAAGGACCAACCGGCCAACAGCAACAGAACTTTACACAGCAACATAACATAATAATGTAAGAATGAACTGGCAAAGAGCAAAGGAATAGCATAACAAAGTCAAATCCGGTGAGCAAGGTGAGTATTTGCAAGAGCATTATTACCTCTACTAATCCATCGATTCCGAAAATTCTCATTTAAGTGATTTCTGACGTTTAGCGTGAAATGTGGTAGTGCACCGTCGTGCATGAACCGCATATTTCCCCTAACAATTAGTGGAAGTTCATCAAATTAATTTTCGGAAATTTGCTAAATTCTCTTAAAACTCGTTCTAAAATTTATTCCTCAACCTCTGCTGTTCTAACAGTACGATTCCGTCCATAATTAACCGTAGCTCGAAGTTTACTTTCAACAGCGGCAAATGTTTGGAACGCGTCTATTTGTAAATCTTTCTGGTATACTCTGATGAATTGCCGACCATTTCCTTGGGAATAACCATTAACTAATGTGATATGGGTCATTTCTGACTTAGTTAGGGTACGGCCGTAGCGAAAAATTGAAGATTGAAATTAAAATTACAATAAAGATTTGACAGACTGAATTGTTTGACAATACTCTTTTGTAAGTAATGACAAATAATAATGCTTAGTCGTTGCTATGATGAATTTTAGGACGAAATGAAACATTTAAATCCGATTATCACAGAAATCGCCTCTCGAAGCGACATCTATAAGGTTTTTTTTTTATGATTATAAGGTATACGTTTTTTGAAGAAAACATATCCGGGAATATAATTTCTGCCTGAAAATTTGATATACCGAAGCAGAAAAAAGTTGTGGAGATTTAAATGTGGACAAATGTGTGTAGGGCAAACATACACGCACGCACGCATGCGTACACGCACACAAAATTGAAGGTGGTTTACGTGATCTTAAAATTCTGAAATCACGTAAGTCCGTTGAAAGGTTAAAATTAACTTTTGGCCGAACAATGCTTTATTTATGCTGCGAAGAAAGGAAAATTTAGCAATTCAGATTTCAACCTGAGTATATAAATTATTATATATTAAGTTTTTGTTATGAACGAATAAGTTCAAAGGTAAATATATAATTAAAAATTATTATTAATTTTATTAAATACATAAATAAAAAGTTTACTTCGAGTAGGATTTGAACCTACAACCTGTACTTTGCTAGAGCACCGCGCTAACCAACTGCGCCATCAAGGTTCAAGCCCCAATCGATGTAAATTTTGTCTTTATGTATGTAGAACTGATGTAAATTCTAAATATAATGAGATTACAATCAAATTACTTATTTTTAATGGAATGTGGGCCTGCAATATAATAATAATGAGTATATAAATATCTGAACCTTTTCTACGTATGTATACAAATAATTAAATCGGGTAGATACAATAGCTCTAAAAATATACTTTGTAGTTTTAATTAAAAAAATGAAGGCATGTTAACCTCAAGCAAAAAAATCTTATAATAAAATATAAGTTCTGCTATTTGAAACCAGATAGTATTAAGTTAATGTACTTTGGTTTATGATTTAACGGTAGCCATTATGGTGATACAGTTTCGGTTGAAATTCGGGTCCAGTGTAGTTTATACGTCAGTAATTAACTGACAGTTAACTGTATGCCACCCAAGATCATGTGAACAGGAAAAATAACAAAATACCTTGTAAACTTTGTAACTGCAATTCGAGGTGCCACGATTACAAAAAAAAATGGAAGGTTTTGTTAAATAGTAAAATAGTATTAATCCTCGCAACAGGCGATACCTTTTGGTAAATTATTGTTTACAGCAAGTGGAAATTAGGCTTGGTCACTATGTAGAAGCTATGGCTAGCACCAAATTTACCTTTTGCAACAGTTTCGCAGCAAGGACTTATGGAAAAGGAAAAGGCCACGTATTTCATTCCCTCTCCAAGGGGGAGGACGGGCTGCTTGAGCTTTCCGAGCTCCTTCCGCCACAATCATGGATTCCAAGCAAACATACATACATTACGTATATATGAATGGTGGGATTAAGGATGGATATGGTCAGGAAAGGATCGGAAGGACCGGAGTTATGGTTCTGAGGGGAAAATGCAACCCCAGAATTCGCCTAAGTAGCCGCACATGGTGTGTATATACCCAGTGACCATGATGCTACATGTATATGCGGAAACCCTCCTGAGAAAACCTCATACGAAGTAGACGGTAACGGGAATCGAACCCATTACCTCCCGAATGTTAAGCAGCTTGTGTCACCACTACACTACTAGCTCGGTAAGCAGGTTGCTAGTATAGACCCAATGAACGAAGTTAAGGTTGTTGTAAGTTGCTTAATATCTGAAATATGAACATAATTATGATACCATACTTTAGTTAAAAAACGGTTGAGCGTCTATAGTTAAATATTTATAGGGAGGTAGGTATTGAGAAAATGTAAAAATTAGCTCACTCGATATAAATAGAAACTCACCAATATATAAATTCTTAAATTTCTTTTTAACTTTATATAATACGAGAAAGACTTTGTAAATACGCTCCTTGACTGTAGTTTTCAATTAAAGGCAAGAAATAAACAATGACTATATTAATTTGGAAAGCGAAGTGTTTAACATACTGTCGCGTTTGAGCTTAAATAATTGCATAATTTCAATTTATTTGTCGAATTATCGGTCTAGCCGCCTAATTATTTTCAACACAAGAATTAATAGTAATTAATATTACTAGTTTGCATTTTAAATCATGAACATTAATTAAAATGTTGAAGCTGTAGTTACCTTGAAACGAAAAGAAAATAAACGGTAATGTCAAAATCGTGACTTTGTTATGTATTCCAACCTTTGTAACTGTAATCAAAGGTCCTTAAACTGAGTTATAAATTTTTTATCACCACTAACGCCAAAAGGAAATTTACTAAAATAATTATCCGTTTAATAAAGTCGTTATCTAATCAAATCAGCAGAAATTTTATAGCACACAATTTATTATTTAGTGAAACAGTAAAATTATTCATATTTGCCTCAAAATTATAAATGGGTAGGTATAAGATATTCATTCCTAACCACTTCTAATACACATATTTCAATTTGTACAGGGTCCTGCAATAGTGAGTCAGGCATCCATCGCACCCATACCAATTAAGTTAACAATTTCGTTCAAACGCAGATCTCTACTGTACATCTGAGTGTATTTTAGGAAAACATTTTCGCATATATAAAAAAAATTTGACGACGTAAAATGGATTTTTTTAATGGTACATTCTGTATATTTTTGCATATTTTAGTTTTTTTTTGTGTTCTTTCTTATTTTCCAAAATTTTATTTAATTTGCTTTAGTAGTTTATCAGCAGTGAATTAAAAACGTTAAAAAATCGTTCTGCACGCCAGAAAAAAATTCTTACAAAAAACGGCCTTAAATATGTTTTGTCAGAGCTACGTAGTGTGAATTTTAATACAAGAAGTCTAGTGGTGCTTTCACATTAAATAGTTTTCTTTTATTTTATACAAGGTGTCCAAAATGTGGTTCCAAAAATGACAACTTTCAAACCCGTTTTCTTAAGATTTTCAAAAAAATCACCCTGTATATTATTTTACTATCTAATTCAAACACTTTTTGTATCACAAGTATATTAAAATTCTGGACCGTTATCAAGATATTTACAAAAACCAGAAATATGCTTATTTCATTATTAAAGTATTAAAAAATATGTAGTCAGCCATGGAAAAACAACAATGTTTATTTAACAAATAATTTTGACAGTAGCTCATTTATATTAAAAGATGTTCAAAATGCCTTCCATTTTGTTCAAGGCATCTGTCTATTCTTGCATAAAAGCGCCTTCCTACATCTCGGAGAATTGCGGGAGTAATTGTTACAAACGCGTTGATTATCCTTTGTCTCATGTTCTGCTCAGTTGGACGTTTCGTATAAACAAGGTCGTTAACATACCCCCATAGAAATAACTCGAATTTGGCTAAATCTAGCTGTCCCCCGTCTTCCAATCAACGATTTTCGTAAGTGTTATCGAATAACGTTCTAACCTGTCGCGAAAAATGGGCTGGAGCTCCATCTTGTTATAACTACATATTTTGTACCTGCATATTTGGTGGTAAATTTAAAAGCAACACAGGAAATAATTTGTTAAAAATTCGAAATACCATTGGACCAGTAAGGTGGCCGTTAAAAAGGTAAGGGTCTACCGCGTGTTATCCAACAATTCCTCCCCAAACATTTATTCACCAACGATGTTGGTAGTCGATTTATCGTATGATTATTGGGTTTTCCGTAGCGTAATAGTGAAAATTATACTTGCTGACATACCCATTGTTGTGAAATGTGGCCTCACCAGAAAATAAAACGTTCATAAGAAAAATGGATTTTCTTGATGGCGGAATTTTCACACTCAGTCTGATGTAGTTGAATGTGGTATGCATGAAAATGATGTAATTTTAAAATTCTTTGAACTGATCTTACACTCATTCCAACCAACCTCTCTTACACGTGCCTGACTGGTGTTTGCATTTTCAGTAACTGTCAATAAATCCGTTCTTCCTTTTTGTATTCTATTTTTAAAATCAAATATTACCCGCTAAAGTACTTATGTACTTCGATTTAAGAAACAGGTCGGCTACTAAGAAACTATCAGTAACTGTTGAACAACAGCAAGCAAGAATAGTATTTGCACTAAATTATATTCCTCGCAATCCGCAATTTTGGTACAGGGTTATTTTTACTGAAGAGCTACTGTAAACATTATTTGTTAAATCAACATTGTTGTTTTCCCATGGCTGACTAAATTTTTTTTACTACTTTATTAATGAAATGGGCATAAATACAGGAATCCAATTTGGGACACCCTGTATAAGAAAAAAACTATTTAGTCAAAGTATCGTTAGACTTCTTGTATTAAAGTTCACACCATATTGCTCGGATGGAACAAATCTAAGACCGTTTTAATTTATAACTTATTCCAGTTGTGCAAAACGATTTTTTAATGTATGTAATGCATTTCTATTAATCTCTTATTTCATTTAACGTCAATCTGACAAATTGTTATTGTTTTTTCAATTTTTATTATGAACGTATTGTACAAGAGGGTTAACAAATATCCTAAATAATGCATTGTTCCATTTATTTGCTTTTTTTCTGCTTGATATTTCTTTAATATTTGATAAATGTTGAACTAATAATTCAATTCAGCACATAGCAAAAGCTTGGGTAAAAAATCTGCTAATTCTACAATTTTCTATGTAATTTAATACATAGTTTACATTTAATTCCAATTCGATATAATTGATTTAGTATCTTTTTCAAGCCGTTCTAATGAAGTAGTTAGTAATGTAGTTACCCACTTTTCATGGAAAATTTTAAAATTTAAAGCTTAGACCAAGGAGTAACTAAACTCTACCTGTTATAAACCTGCAAAAAAAATCAGTTTTAAGATAACTTATTTTTTTAAGTTGTAATATTAAATTCAATAAAGGTTGTTTAAATTAACTACGCCATGGTGTCCAGAACGCTCTAGTTCGTAATGATTGTGCTAGGGTTAACTAATATCTACATCCATAAGATTAATTTAGCGTTAGGTCTAAAGAACTCAAATTCAATCGAAAAAATAAAGAGATTGTGCTAGAGCAAATTACCCCTGAAATTATTAAGGGGTAGTCCTAGTTTTAAAAGATATATCCTTAATTGGCGCTAGGTCTAAGAAACCTAACCATAGGTCTCGCACGTTATAGCTTGCAATGGTGTTACTTAATGCGTTAACACAGCACTGAAGAAAAAAATTATACCGGAAAGTAACATCTAAAACACTTCGGTAGAGCTTGGTTAAAACCCCAAACAATCCAAAATAACATAATGTGGTTCCAGGGAAAAATATCCATAAAACTGTCTAATGAACTTGGCGTTGGGTTTTGTACGTTTCAGCTCGGAGTTGAGGTACAAGCGGTAATACAGCAAGTCACGTTCAAATTTCATTTTGAAAAAGAAAATAGTGGTACTAGAAAATGTTTGTCCCAAAATCACTGTGGGGTGGTGCAAACTTTCAAAGCTATAGCACTACTTGGCAATCGGTCTAAGTAACTTCGCGCTAGGTTTCTGGAGTTGTGCGACACAATGGTGGTGTCAGTGTAAGCATAGGTTCGAAAGGAAGCGGCTCTATTACAAAATCTATAATGGTGTTAGCTGAAAGAGCCGCTAGTCTCGCAGAAGCCAGCTCAAATGATTTGGAAGCAAAAATCCAAAATCGGTGGTTCTGAGTTAATGATGTCCAACCAATAGCGCATAAGGAGCTTTTAGTCTTTATAACTACCTGAAGAGGGATCCTATAATATCGATTTTATTACTAAATCAAAAAATAACTAATTTCTAATGGTTTTCTTATTTTACATAATAGTTTAATTTACATTTTAACATTTTTTTTTTATTATTTTGCAATCATTAAGAATAGAATATTTTGAAGTATATTATACAGCAAATTTGAACTGTTGAATTCTGAAACTGACCATAACGTTCACTAGACTTGAATGACGTGTACGCTTGAAGTATCTTCGAGCCCATTGCGTTCGTAAAGTGTGATTACCTAAAGAAACGGTTGATTATCTGTTTAGGAAATTTTATAATCTTACGTTTTTAATAGATTCTTCATCAAAAATGACTTGAACTCCTGGTTGGGCCTGTTAAAACAAAAAGAGATATTACAATTTTAAATTTTTTGTTAAGTAACTACTTACCATAATTGGTTTGCTTAGATTGATTAAATATTGAAGAACCTTTGCTTCTCCTTTTGAATCCAACGTCCCTAAATAATAGCGAAGTAATTTCTGAAATAAAAATTGTTACAAATGTTTATAAAGATTAGAAATTAATATAGGTACTTCTGTTTCTGGAGATAAGCGGCTCCAAAAATCACTAGCTTGTTTCTGAAAAAATATACTAATTAGTTTTTAGCGAATTCTTGACTTTGATTAATATAATACAAAATTGATTTCTGTACTTACCTGTATTTCTGGTTGATTCTGGAAGAGGTTAATGATGTGAATGATGTCTTGGTTCTGAAAATCGAAATGTGACTTTAATTATTGATCACAATGTAAGATTTAATGTTACATTTAAATTATCAATTGGTTGATATAATAAAAAAAATCGCCTTGGCTACAAGATGTTTAATGTAGCTACAGACAGATAGATAAGCCAATGTGATCTTATCTAAAGCGAAATTAATAAAGTGAAGAACAAAATGAGCGTCTCGAAAAAGACAAACGAACTGCTAAAATATAAATTAAATAAAGAATAAGGAATTTAGGCAATAGAAATAAAGAAAAAATAATAAACAAGTTCAAAATATCAGGAAACGAACATGAATAACAAATGTGAAAAATCTCGGAATATTATAAGGTGGAGGTCCTGTGAATGTGACGAATGAAATGAGGGTCACTAAAAAAACAAATAAAATATAAATTAAATAAACAAAAAGGAATTGAGGCAACAGTAATAAGAAAAAAAGATAAAAGGGTTGTAAAATTAACAAATGAACAAGAATAGCAAATGCAGAAAAATCTCGGAAAATTATAATATTAACGTCCTGTGAACATGAAACGAATAAAATGAGGGACAAAAGGACGCCACTAAATAAACAAATGAACTGCTGAAGTATCATTAAATAAAGAAAAAGGAATTCAGGCAATAGGGATACTGAAAAATAAATGGATCCCAAAAAGCAACAAATGAACAAGGATAGCAAATACGAAACAATCTCGGGAAATTATGAACAATAGAGGATATAGGTTAAAATCGAAGATATGAATGAATAAAAACAGGAACAAAAGCAAACCAATATTAGCAATATTTAGTACAAATACAGGAGAAATCCACAAAACTTAAAGGAAAAGTAAATCAATAAAATTGCTTTACTGAAATGCTGACAAAAGAACAGATAGTTAACCACGTGACGAACGGATAAAATAAGGAGACAATGCTATATTATTTTATAATAAGCTAGTATAAACGAATAAATTTGTAAATGAGTTGAAATGTGCAACAAGAGAAGAAACAGGGGAAGAGTGTATTTTTCAAAAAAAAGCACATAAGTAAGTGGATAAAATTCTAGATAAAGATGTAATAGTAAGACAGAATTTATAGAGGAATAGGGTCCATTTCATGACGGAGTTGTTAATGTTAAAAAAACTGGAATAGTAGAAGAAATATTAAAAGTATATAAAAATTACAACCAAACAATGTTCCATTCGAAAGAAAAAAAATTAATAAAACCAACCGAAGAAGACAACAAAAAGAAGCACAAACAAATTTTAAAAAACCGGTAGACAAAAATAATTCATGAAAAGAAATAATAAGGAACCTCTTTTAATTTTTTTCATCCTAAAATGACAGATACAAATAAAAAATCACGTAACTTAATTTAAATCGAACGTATCTATTGACAAATAAAAATTTAGTTGTTTAAAAGGAAGAACATTGCGTAAACGAAATATGCTCTCTACAGTCCGGCTCGAAGGACCAAAAGTATTTGAGGCCTTCACTGTGGGGTTAAAAATTGATAACAGTAGTGCTGAGTAGTCAAAAGAATCTATAAAATTTATAATTGCTCAGAGATAGCAACACGCTTTATTAGCGGTATTTCATAAAAACAAGAGAATTAGTGAAAAACGAGCAACTCATGTAACTACCTTAGAAGTTGTGTTTATTAGAGTGATTTTCTATTAAGATTAATTGAATAGCGTTATGATTGATCTCACCCATTACTCATAGTGACTGGGTTTACGGTAGTTTTCATTGATAGTAAACGCCAAATACTACATTACTTCGACGCTAACACAAACATTAAAAAAATGCCAAAGTAACAAAAAAAAAACTTACACTGCCACCGACATTTATCGATCCACCGTTGTTAGTTTGTACCTAGAATTAACATTTCATATTATTTTACACATTCAAAAAATACTTAAACGAGCAACTCATGTAACTACCTTAGAAGTTGTGTTTATTAGAGTGATTTTCTATTAAGATTAATTGAATAGCGTTATGATTGATCTCACCCATTACGCATAGAGACTGGGTTTACGGTAGTTTTAATTGATAGTAAACGACAAATACTACATTACTTCAACGCTAACACAAACATTAAAAAAATGCCAAAATAACAAAAAAAAACTTACATTGCTACCGACATTTATCGATCCACCGTTGTTAGTTTGTACCTAGAATTAGCATTTCATATTATTTTTACACATTCAAAAAATACTTACATTACCACCCCAATTTGGAATTTGAACCTAAAAAAAAGATAAAAACTAGTTTTTATTTTTGACTATTATTAAGAACCACCATTATTGATTGCAGCTAACAAATTAATATACATTTAAAATATTTGACACCAATTCTTCCTAATTTATGAAAATCAAAAAATATACTTACAGAGCCTCCACCATTTATTGATCCCTAAAACAAGTAATAAATTAAATGTAACGAAAATGTAAATTAACTTACTCCAATGTTGGGAAGTGAATTACCACGAGCTAAAGTAACCCACTGTAAAAACATTCTTTAGTTAATTAAAAAAAAAAAGATTAAAAACCGTAGACGTACATTACTAAGGTTGGATTGATTTAGATCAATTGGAACTCCCCTACCCTGTAAACAATAATAATAAAAAAAACTTACAATAAAGCAAACGTTCTTACCAGTAGATCAGCATTTACTTTAATTAGGTATTGTAGTAGGTTCGTCTAAAAAAATTCGAAATTAGTTTGGTTTTGTAAAAAAAACTAAACACTTACTTGTTGTTGTGGATCCAATGACACAAGAGAGAGACGGAGAAGTTGCTAAAAAAGTGTTATGAGTTTTAGTTAGAAACGTGATATTATTGGATGTTACCTGTGCGTCTGGTGTCAGACTATTAAGGAAGACACGAAGACCAGCCTATAAAAGGTTGTTTTACTATATTTCAGTTATTATAATTTTACCTACTTGTATTGATGAATCGTAAGGAGCCAACGCATTTGGATCTAAGGTAACACCACCCTATCACAAGAAAACTATTTTTAGCCATCAGTAATTATCGGCAATATCTTTTACACTTACCGGTACTGAGTTTAAGACGGTGTTGAGAACGTATTGTACATGTTGCTAAAATTACGTTATTATTAGAAAGAAAGAGAATCAATTAGATTACCTTTGCTTCACCACTGACAGTACCTAAGTAAATTTGAATTCTATTCTAAAAATTGAATTTACCATAGTGATTGAAAAAAGTGCTGTATAAGTACTTACCACAAGATCAGGGTCATTACGAAGAGCATTGTAAACGGTAAGTAACGACTAAAAACAGTATTTTTAATGTGTTGTGTTACTAAAAACATAATTACCGATGGGCTTTCGGAATTTTCGATAACTTTAAAAATGGGGAAGGTATCAAGAAACGCACGTATGGAAGCGATAAATGATTCGGTATTTGATTGTCCATTTCTTAACCTCCAACCCCAAATTCCTTGACGTCCACTTGAAGTACCAGTACCCAAATTAATACCTCCACCAAGACCAAATCCTCCAATACCCAAATTACCTCCAATACCAATTCCACCACTTGATCCTGTGTTACTAGTACTACCAGCACCAACGTTTATTCCAATTGAACCTAATGGTCCGAAACCTAGTGACCCGCCAACTCCAACACCAGTACCAGAGGAATAATCTTTTACTCCTGAATTAGAGTTTGAACCAACATTAAAACCAGCTCCAGCACCTACTCCACCTACTCCTGCTGAACCACCTACGTTTAATCCCCATCCATTAAGTAAATCCTTTTAAAAAACAAATAGAGGAGTGTGCTGCACAAAATCAGATTATTACTATACTTACAACACCAAATATTGCATCTGAAAATATACGCCAAGATATAGTGAAAGCAAAATTTTTGTAAGTAATACTTACGAGAGGTTGATGAAAGTAGGAGTACACAAAACGCTATAACTAAACCTTGTTCCTTCATTATAGCTAGTGATTCTTTCAACCAGAGAAACTGACCTGAAAATGAGTTAAGACTGTCTTTATATAGTAAGGAAAGAATTAATGTTGCCTCGATAAAAATGTTTTATGTCAATAGCCTTGAATTTTTGTATATCGGAAGCCATTATTCAGATATCAATAGAAGTTTCCACCTACTGAATTTGATCGGTGGTTTTATATTAAACAAAATGTTTTGATAACCAACTTTAACCACAAAGCTATTGAGTTTGATTATGCACACAGTTCAATACATTTAATCTAATCAACATTTAGCTAATTTTTACTAAAATTATATTCCGTAGTTGAGTTTTTTAATAAACGTTCTCTAACTATTATAGCAGACTGATATTTGGGTTTTCAGATTTAATATATACTGGCCGCCATAAATAAATGAAAACACAGTAAACGCTGATGTATTTTAATGACATTTTCAGAAAACTTATATTTTATACCTATTAATTAACGATGAAAATTTTAGCAAGATACACATATTGTTAACACTAATAATTCGTCGACCCTCCTCTGTTTCTCACACATTCAGCTAGCCGATTAGGCATAGTTGAAATGAGTGAATCTATCCTGAGGTATACTCTCCCACGCTTCTAAAATCCGTTGTTGAAGGGCATCTACATTGTTTGGGACTGGCTGTATTCTACGTCTTACCATATCACACAAATGTCCGATTGGTGATGAGTCTGGCGAACAAGAAGGTCATGGAAGCAGATCAATATTAGCAGTATTGGAAACTCCATAGCAATATGTGGCCGCGCATTATCTTGCTGAAAAATTATATTCTCTATTTCTTGCATATATGGCAGTAATACTGGTTCAAGAACGTTGTAAACGTACCGATTTGCATTTAATGTTCCCTAAATAACTACTAGAGGAGATCTGCTTCCATGACAGATAGCCCCCCACACCATCACATCTTTACTGAGAGCAGTATGTCGTTATATAAAAAACTGCTAATTGTGTCTTTCTCTAGGACGTCTTCTAACGAATCTGCGACCATCATGAGCCCATAAACACGATCGAGATTCGTCACTAAAGATGACTTGATTCTATTGCACATTCAAATGCAACCTCTCGGTACGCATTGCGCCGTGCAGTACGATGCCGTGGAGTTAGAGGTAAACAAAGCAATGCACGGTATGATCTGGCCCCAAAAGATCGAATACTTCGATACGTCGATCGTAAGGGGATTTGATTGATCAGTTAATCCTCTCCGTCTATCACCAATTTTCCTTGTTGGTGAAAAACGATCCCGAAGAGCTACAAGCCGAAGAGCACGATCTTCACGATCAGTGGTGCACCTAGGATGTCCGAGACGCAAACATCGTCGTTCCGCATTATTTTCTAACAATCTTCGCCAACATAAGGAAATTGTGGCGACACTACGTCCCACCCGAGCGACAACATCACGAATTGATAATCCGGCTTCTTGTAAACCGATTATTCTACCACGTTCAAACTCGGTTAGCTGATGGAGATCTGCATGACGTCGTACAAGAGGCATCATTTCAACTGTAATGTGTATTTATTAAGCTTACAAATATACTTAACATTGGCACTTAAATGACTAATGTCAAATGAAAAGAAAGAGTTTCTGTTTCATTCTCGATGATTACTTGATTAATGTTTATTACATCTTCCTAAAATTTTCATCGTTTCTTAATAGGAATAAAATACACGTCTTCCGCCAAAAATATTGCATTTGGTTTTTTCTAAGTATCGATACTGAGGCACAAAAGAACATACATGTTCGAAAATTCACCCAATGTAGGGGAAGGTTGCCTATATCGGACCACTATTCGGTTTTAGGGCTATAACTTTAAGAAAACAAATCAAAACACTTCCAAATTTATACACCAAATACTTTAATATGTTGTACACTTCTAGTAATTTTCTCAGAATTTTTGGTTGAATAATTTCTCGTAGAAAAATATAATCCGGAAACCTTGCAGCTGGTCCATTATAGGCAACTGGTTGCCTAAATTGAACCATTAGAGGAACAAGAGAATATAATTTTTATTTAAAAACCAAATATCAAAACACAAAAATTTATTAAATAAACATTAAAAAAGTCAAATCTTACCAGTCTCTGCATTTTAGGCACTAAATCATGTCTTCAGCAATGCTCTCAGAGCAAAATTTGCAGCAGCATTCTTTGAAATGAATGCTTCTTTTCCGGTAGTTCTTCCGAAGATTTGACGCTCTTGGTTACCCTTTTTATTTTTTGAGTCCAAATGCCGTTTGAACATCGCTTTTGGGATACTGTACATGCGCCATATTTCATTTAAGCTATACTTTTTGCCTTTGTAAGCCTCTAAGGCTTTCGCCATATTCGCTTTACTCCATTTACCATATTTTATACCTTTTCTATTGTTGAAAAACATTGGTAGCCTATGTTGGACCATGTATTTGACACTAGCTGTATAATGTATAATGTTAAACATGTATTTTGATAATTGCAGCACTTCATATTGACACGAATTCTAACACTTAAAAACATAAACATAAGAAATAATTCTAGTTTCCTAAATTGGACCAGTCCAATTTAGGCAACACCATGGTGGTTCAATTTATGAAACCCCCAGTTATTTTCTAAAATCACATGTTTAACATTCCAATGTATTTGGGTTTGATCTTTTTAATAGCTGTATGAATAGGGTAAAACTTACTTGTTTTAAAATCAAAACAACAGCGCTGCTTGAATTTCCAAAGTTTGCCACACACTTACGAATTATTCATAAAAACTACATCGAAATAGCAAAAATCACCTATCACATCGTACGGAAAAAAACGTACATCAATGGTCGCGAATTCTCTTGTAATGACGCCTTTGTAACAAGATCAAAGAAAATCTAAAAAATGTCGCTACCATCGCTCTTATTCATTCAAATATGGCCGTGGTCCAATTTAGGAGGCGGTTCAATATAGGCAACTTTCCCCTAATGTGTTTATTTTTTTAATGTAATGGTGGCCACATTAGGGTGGAGCGAAATTAACTTTTTCCGTTCTTTCGTTTCTAATAGTGATAAAAAGTTGTCATTACGGATTAAACCAACACATGCAAAATAATTTTGAGATCTGATAGTGTTCAAAGCCTCTGCAAGGCCATTGAAGTTTTAAAAAATGAGATTTTTATGACACAATTGCAGAACCTGTAAGAGAGGCATAGACACTTAATATGATTGAATTTTGTTATTTAAGTTGTGTTATGAAATTGAAATTTCTTTTGAGTTTATTAAGTAAAAAATAGCTTACAACTTCTAAACGTGTTTTTATTGAACAGCCTTCGTACAGGACGTTCAAAATGTTTGATGAAACTTCACAAATATAAATTTACGGCATTTCAATTGTTTTAAATGGGACCAAATTAATGCATTTTTTGAAATTTTGTTAGGCAGAACAGTCGAGGTACCTGTATTTTATTTTTTCTGCTAAACCGAGTAGTGGCCGGTATTTTATTTTGTGTAATGTGTGAAATAAGGCATAGGGCGTAAAAGGAAACTACACTTTCATAGGATCTTTACTTCTGCTATAAGTGCGTTTGAGACTATGTACGAGTACCTATAATAAAACTTAATCTCGAGCAAAACAACTTTACCTGCTACTCATATGAACGTGAGGAAGGGAAATAATATATCGAAATCTAGTTTAATATTTTCTGTTACCCAAATTATAATAATAACAATGCTATTTACATGTAAATCTGTAGTTGAACTAAAGACAGAAAACAATATTTTATAAACATCATGCAATAGTACAAATCATCTCCTTTATTTAAAGAAAACAAATTAAATACAAGTTGTAAGATATTTCTGGTGCATATTCCAAAAATATTTTAATTATAAGGGTCGATCATAGCTTAATTTTAAATTTTTAAATAGAAACTATATATTATTACATATTTAGATTCTACATACAATTTTAGACACATTTATGTATAATGTCCTATACCTAAGTCTAACCGTTTTTGACAAGTTTTAAATTTTTGTCAAAATGACGTTTGAGCCAAAACATAGGTGGAAATCTTTTCTAAACGAAGCCTTTGTCAATTAGTTATGGTTGGTTTCCTTGGAAATTGCGGACCTACTCTAATGGGCTGTATTAATATTTTTGTAATACATTCATACAGGGTGATCAAAAATGGACACTAAAAAGTAGATTCAAAAAAACCTATAGTCATTTTTTTTAAATGGAAACCCCCTAATTTTTTAATTCTATCTTATTTAGCATTAAAAATAAGGGTGACTTTGTATAAGAGTGTATATTACAAAAAATTGTAGTTTTTGAAATAATGACAATTTAACATTTTAGGCTTCGTTTAAAAAAGATTTCCACCTATGTTTTGGCCTGCAAACGTCTTTTTTGACAAAAAATTTGAAATTTGTCAAAAACGGTTAGACTTAGGTATATGACATTATATATAAAATGTGTCTACAATTGTATATAAAATCTAAATATGTAATAATATATAGGGTTTTCTATTTAAAAAAAAAATTAAAATTACTTCTAAGCTTTTATGATCTACCCTGTATAATTAAAAATATTTTTGGAATATGCGCCAGAACATATCTTACAACTTTTGTATTCAATTTTTTTTGTATCTCTTTAAATAAAGGAGATATGGGACTTTGTCACACTAATGCGCCACCCTGTATATAACTGCCTAACATAATTACATATCTAAATTAAAAATATTGGCCGCTGTACAAGTTTACCTATGCACATACTGGATTTAGTTCTTAACATAAAATATCATGTGGGGAATGACTTCAGTGTTCGGTGACGCTAACACTACTTTGGCTTTTAAATCATCGTAAGCATCACACACTTCCGTTTTGCGGTTACTGTAACAAATGTAGTGTCCAGTAGATCCTTCATTCGAAATAAATGCTATTATTGCCTTTAGTATATAGTAGTGATATAGTAAACAATAGTATACATATAGTATAAAGGATTTAAGTCTGGTGATCGCGGCAGTCATGCAATTGGACCACCATAACCAATCCACCTGTTCCCAAGGTGCTGGTCCAGCCACTCAACGACTTCCTGTCCGCGATGAGGTGGAGCACCGTCATGCTGGTACCACATAGTTGCAATAGTGTTTAGAGGTTCATCTTCAATAAAGCCGAAGATGTTGTTTAAAAATAAGGTCTGTAAATATTTGCATTCAAGCGTTCTTCCACCACATGCACAGGTAGCAATTTGTCATTAAAAATTCCACCTCATGCATTAACACTGAATCTTTGATGAAAATTACGTTGTCTAATCGCATGAGCATTTTGTAATGACCAGACATGTTCATTATGGAAATTGTTTAATCCATCTCTTGTAAATAACGCCTCATCGAACCGCAAAACGTTTGAAATAAAGTCATTATTTTGGGAATGTTGTTGCAATAACCAATTGCAAAATTCTAGCCGTCGCTGGGCATCTCCAATTTGTAAAGCCTGAACATTTTGTCGATGGTAAGGGTAAAGAGCTTCGCGGTTCAAAACTCATCACACAAAATTACATCCAGATTGCGTGCTATTCTCCTATTACTAGTGGAAGGATTGACAGTTACAGCATCAATAACAGCTTCTTCATGTTCTATATTTATTGCATGTGGGCGAATTGCTTTTGCTGGAGCAGGATTACCTGTTTCTCGTAATTGTCGGAAAGATTCTCTGAAAACTGAGTGATGCGTTGTATGACGAAGTGAACATCCTTCTAGATATTCTCGCAGTGACGCACTTGTGTTTCCATTGCAATAACAGTAAATGAATATGACATCGGCATGCTCTTCCGTGCTATAAGCATACATTTTAAGGTGTAACTTATTAACTTAGTACTAAGCTTTAACTTGCTACTACAATTTTAGTGTAACAGAACACAATTAAAATACTGACATTGAACTGACAACTGTATTTACGCTTGTTTCTAAGCACACCTTTTTGTTATTAATAAATCATATCAATAGAGATGAATGAATATTTCAGGCATGCCAATCCCCTTCTTACTATTTCCTCAAAATTTTTGAAATCGTTTATTTCTTTAAATAATTGAAATTGGACATATGTTCCCATAATGTTTTTTTTTTCTTAAAATTACATGACCTTTCATATGGTCAAGTTTGTCGGTGAGCTAATAAATCACCCTGTATAGTTTGATGAAAATCTTTAAGTTTGTATCTTACATAATTAAAGATATTTTGATTTTTTAAATAATGTTTATCCGAAGAAAAGCTCAAGTCAATGAACAAGTGCAAATTCCCTGGTAAACGACACTATACTAAAATAATCTACACATTTGCTGTTGACGGGGTTTGCTTTATTAATAGCAGTTTCTACAAATTGCACTCCGTTTTCAATAATGATGTTTACATTAATGGGACACAGGATAATTTGTTTTTGTCGATTATATTGGCAAAGATCGCATTCTTAAAATTCATTCAACACTGCCACTTTCCTTAAACGAGATTATTAATGTTTATTTCGGCGTTATTTGTTTCGGAAGATGTTATATTGTCAATAGTTTTTTTCAAGTAAAGACGGTTTGTATTTAATATGTGAAGTCTATCTGTATATATTGATTTTGTTATGCCTCCTACCGCTATTTCTATGATAAACTATATGCAGAATTATCATAGAATGCCGTTAAAACTGAATAACAAAGCGAATCAAAGGCGCACGTATTTCTTACTGTTGTTACTGTTTGTTACTGCTTTTTGTAGGTGGGCATACGATGCAACTTTTTAAGATCCCAACTTTCTTTACGGTTCTTAAGTTGAAGTTTGGAAATGAAGGTAAGGTAAAGGAAAAGGCGACGTATTTCATTTCCACCTCAAGTGGGAGGGCGGGTTGCTCGAGCTTTCCGAGCTCCTTCAGCCACAAACATGGATTCCCAGCATACATACATATATTACGTATATATGCATGATGGGATTAAGGATGGGTGTGGTTAGGATAGGATCGGAAGGAACGAGAATCGAACCCATTAAGTCCCGAATGCTAAGCAGGTCGTGTCACCACCAACACGTCCTACCAAGGACCCCAAATGAGTTAAAACAAATTTATCGAGACACATTGGTTTAAACTGGTTTTTCAATATAGATCCCTTTAATTTCTCAAAATCGCTTTCGATAGGTGACGAGGAAGCAATTGTACGCCCACATCCAAAAAGTGGCATCATCACTGCCGTCCATATAGGTGTATATTTCATAAGAGGAATTACATCATGTTTAACACGTGGACAGTAGTAATGATTTATCTGGCCTCCATCAATCGATAGGGTGTTTTGACTTTCGTTCAGCAATACTGTAAGACAAATATGAGTATATTACCAATTGTATAAATACGAATTATACAGTGTACCGTAAAGTAGCTAATAAGTTCAATCAAAATTAAAACGGGAGTTTTTGAAAAAACAATTGGGCCCGTCGATTTTGTATTCGTTTAGAGCTGCTTTGCGTGAACGTGAAATATATAGAGTATGTCAAGGAACAGATAAGCAAGCACCATCAATATTTACCTTTCCCTGTGTAAAAAATTCCCTCTCTAATTCTGCAATAAAAAATAACGATGACGTCATATCTGTTTCTTGACATACCCTGTGTATTTCTGGTTCACGTAAAAGAAGTCTAAATTAAAAATAAAAATCGACAGCGATTTTTTCCAAAAACTCCCGTTTTAAAAAATATCTTATAGCATTTGTATCTTGTTTGCTTGATAACATTTGGAATACAGGAAAGTTACCAGATGGAGTAAGAGTAACACATTCATAAATCTAGTTTTTTTACTAATGACCCAGTTGCATCAATGCACAATGTTTCTGAAAACTTTTTATTTGCAAACAATTGTTCCTTTGTCCAGTAATGCACCCAAAAGGGGCCTAAAGAGATACTATGGATACTACCTATCCATTCCTGTTGATATTTTACGTATAATATATTTTCTATGGGTTATAATGCCAAAGGATTATATTTATTTCGTTCAAACTCTTCCCACTTTTTTAATTAAATGGCCCGCTTCTTTTCGCCTCTACTCTGAAGGGAATGTGCTCGTATCTAGCAGCGACATCGAAATCTTTCTTCGCCAGGTAAGTCTTTTTGTTTTGTGATGTATGTGGGAATTAAAACCTTTATTAAAAACTTTACGTCACTCTCTTCGGTTGGTTCGTAATAGAGAAAGGCCTGTATGTTCGCGTCACAATCCGGACCTTTTCCCCTAATAACTCAATATGCTTTAGCCGAAGTACTATTAGCAATTCTGCCACAACTGAAAGACCAGCCGTAGGGTAGGTGTTTATGACTCCAAATCGTTTCGAATATAATTGATGTCCAACGACCTCTTTTAAGAACTGTATATTCTCTTTCAGAACCACTGTTTTGGGTGAATATGTTTCACGTCTCTTTTGTAATATTTATATTGAACGTAAAATTTTTACAGATTGCATTATTCTGTGCTTGACAGAGTCAGATGTTTTAAATTCGTTAGATGTTTTTTTTTCTAGGTATTGCTCCAGAATATTATGCCTATATTGCAGCACAAACATATAAACATACTTCGGTGACATTTTTCCACCTAATTCTTGAGATACTTTTTCCCATATTTCATCTTTAGGGCTTATCAATTACCCCATTGCATGTAATTCTTTATCTTTTATCGCTTCAACCAACAAGTCAAGTCTATTGGCATATTGACTGCTGCCCTGAATTTGTAACAGTACGGTAAATATTATAAAAAGCTTAAATAAAAAGTTTACCTCAAATAGGATTTGAACCTACGACCTGTAGTTTGCTAGAGTGCCGCGCTAACCAACTGCGCCATCAAGGTTAAAGCCCCAATCGATGTAAATTTTGTCTTTATGTATGTACAACTGATGTAAATTCTAAATATAATTAATAATAATTTTTAATTACATATTTACCTTTGAACTTATGCGTTCATAACAAAAACTTATAATAATTATTAAAAGCTATTTATTGAAGAGAGGTTTGATGGGACAACAATATAAAAAGTAAGGCAAAAAACTGTTTGCAATTGTGCATCTGATAGAGGCAATGGAATAATTCTAATCCTTACGTTAATTATCAATCAGATGAATTTCAACTTCCAAGTCAAGTGAGTGGTGAACCATTGTCTTTATTTTATAGTGGTCCGGATTTTGCCCCTCTTGTAAATTTAAAAATTAAGTCAACACGTTTAATTCATTTTAATTTTACTCCAGCTCAAAAAAAATTGCTCAAATTAGGTTCGAATTCTGCTACACAACTATCATTAATGAGAGGGAATTCGATTACTATCAAAACAATTATAATTTAGAAATATACTATTTTAACTTAACTTAACTTAAATTAACCTTCACGCCATTCCCTTGTGGGGTAGGTAAAATCATCCCTGCCTCTTAATTATCCTTCATTCACAATTTTTCTCAATGATATTCTACCTACGCATACCTCCCTAGCTTCCGCAAGATTCATACATTGTCTCTGACATGCCCTTTTATTTTTAAAACTCCTTACCTTTCTTTCCTTTATCACAGATTCTACTACATTCAGTCAAGTTTTACGCGTCCTACCAGGCCCGGCCTTTCCTCTAACCTCACCCACATATATTTGTTTCGTTAATCTTGCGTTGTTCATTCTCTCAATGTAACCAAACCAACGTAATGTACTACTTTTATATCTATCCATCATCGTCTTTTCCTCACCACATTCCGTTATTATGCACTCATTTTTTATTTTGTCGCTTCTTATTTTACCACATGCGCTTCTCAGGAGTCTGATACCCATAGCATTTATTTTTTCTTTCGTGCTTTTTTTGACATACCCATGTCTCACTTCCATACAGTACGGACGGGACTAATACGCCATTATAAATTGCTCGTTTCGCAGCTAGGCTCATGCTTTCATTTCTCATTATCGTCCACATACTTCCAATTACTTTCCTTCCAGCATTGACCCTTCGTCCAATCTCGCCCTCCATTGTACCATCAGCAGTAAACATTCTACCGAGTATACCAGCTCGTCCACTTGCTCCACAATTTTATCTTGCAGAGTAAATACTCTACTCTCCTTTTACCTTCCCGATCGAACACCACAATTTAGTTTTGTTGACGTTTACCTTTAGGTCCATGCTCTCACAGACTGTATCAAACTTCCTGAGAGCGGTTTGCAGCTCATCGCACTGTCACTTAATAAGACTGTGTCATCTGCATATACCAGAAGTCGTACATTTACCTCACCAATCATTACACCATTTGTATCGGTACGTGCTCGTCTAACACATTTATCTATGTATACATTGAACAACCACGGTGACATCACACAGCCTTGTCGCGCTCCTTGCTCAATATTAAAGTATTCACTCACACCTCCTCTCACCCTAACGTATGCCCGACTACCGTTGTATACTGCCCTTATTCAATTTATTAGACCTTTATTTACGCCATATTCATTTAATATTTCCCACAGCTTCTCTCTATTCACTCTGTCATATGCTTTCTACAGATCTACAAACGCACAGTACAACTTCCTTTTTACCTTTAAACACGCATATTATATGATATACGTCGAGTAAATTAAATAAAGTTGCATAGTTTCAAGTTAAATAATTAGCATACTTCACTTCCTTTTCAATATTCGTTTAATAAGTAAGAAATATTTAGAGAGGTTTTACTATGAACGTTTACTTTTCGATTGAATTCAAATACTTTCTTTTATGTTCAAAACAATAAAACAAGAAATCGGGTAAATTGTAAATTGTTGTAATAAAAATTTAAACATAAAAGATTATGGTACTTTTTAAGTTAAATAATTAGCTTTATTTCGTTGCTTTGAGTTAGCGAAACAAATACATGTTAAATGACAACTTCTAAATCAATAAAATAAGAGCAGGTTTTTATGTCCAGCGGTTTGAATAATAATAATAAACAAAGATAATAATAATCTAACCAGTAAAAGGCTCATTAGTTGAAATAGGCACGAAATAACATTTAGGATTGCTACAGTATTTATGAAAAATACGGCTCTTTTAGACCCATGTGATTGTTAAAACTCGTAAAATTATAAATCAAACGTAAACCTTTTGTCTAAGGATTGAACTCAAACCGGTAAACATTTTTGCAATAACAATGAATCATAGAGAACTAATAAATATTTTTTCTTTGTTTTCAAATTTGAAGGTTGATCCAACTTTTATTTTTGGTACTATGTGTGATTTTAAGTTTAATTATAACATTACGTTGCACATTGCCTTATACCATATTCTTCCATGACTGCAAATTCAAAATTTAAGCTAAATTTTACCTTTGTTACTATGTTTGATCTTAATTGTGATTAATTAATCCGAAAAGTAAACAATTCATGTCGGGAGAGCTAACATGGTCATTATGGGTACCCTGCAATGGAATAAAAAAAAAAGAAACTTATAAGACGGAAACGTTTAAGTTGTCACGGTTCGCGGCAATAATAAAACAGATTTGATAAATAAATATTAAATGACAAAAAAATAACTAGAACTCGGAAAGCTAAAAAATAATAATAATAATTGAATCATTTGAATCGGTGAGTGGCGCGGAGCCAGGAATCGCGTATGGAGCAATATGGTTGAAACGTGGTGAGATTGAAGGGTATGTAAGAGAAAAATGTACATGTATATATGTACATTTTAAGACTCATACTATCTATTATTTATATATTTCTTTACTCTGTCTATATTTCTACTTCTTACTTCCTTACATGTCGTGGCATTAGGCAAATAACTGTCCTGTAGTAGGACGATACCGTTAATAGGGAATGCTACATCGCCCGGGGCACGATTTGGCCAGTAACCGGTCTGCTCACTATGGTAGTACTCAAGAGAACAATACTGCTTTAATAAAGTTGATATTCGCGATCTTATGGTTACACACTTTTGCTAATACGTGCAAAATCACACGTGAAAATCTTGTCAATGTAAAGAGTGTTACGTATATAGACACTAGACAGGTCAGACGAATGATATTTTACGATTTTAATTAATGGCATACTCTTGAGATGTGATTTTTATTAGTACGATATAGACGAAAAACACGTAGAATCTTATTCATTGTAACAGTAGTGTTTACCAGGACCGCTTCCTTAATCTGTAGTGAATTCTGAATTTTGAATCAACTGCTTTATTAATTATCGCACACCACGAATTGATTTAGTTAGATTGACATAGTAACAGTTTCCTCTAAAATTGTAGGGATGATCAGGAAAAAAGAAAAGGCCACGTATTTCATTCCTCAAAAACCTCATACAAGGTAGACGGTGACGGGAATCGAACCAGCTCGGTAGGGATGATCAGTTCCGGCAAAGACTTTATACAAAATCCCCCAATAGGATTATTATCATGTCTAGCCATATTACAAATTCACTTACCTTTCGCGTATTATGGAATGTAGTATTTTACACTAATGACGTTCCAAAATAGTTTCATTAAATAAAATCAACACTTTGAACACTTTAAGAAGGATCATTTTATTAACAAAAATATGGCACAAATGTTAAGTTAAAATTTGCAGTGCACATTTTTTACTGGCTTTTCCAACAACAAATCCATAAAACTTTGTAGAATGGGCGGCTTAAGCGTTAAACCCTTATATTACCTCAGCAGGCACACAACATGTTTCTTTCCTACAATTCGGACGTTGCATAAATTATGAATGCTGAGTGCACTCATTGTAATTATTGAAATAGTATTTCCTATTGTTGAAAGTACATTATTTAATAGTTTCAATTTGGAAGCATCTTAACTACCTATAGCATTTATTTTTTCTTTCGTGCTTTTTTTGACATACCCATGTCTCACTTCCATACAGTACGGACGGGACTAATACGCCATTATAAATTGCTCGTTTCGCAGCTAGGCTCATGCTTTCATTTCTCATTATCGTCCACATACTTCCAATTACTTTCCTTCCAGCATTGACCCTTCGTCCAATCTCGCCCTCCATTGTACCATCTGCAGTAAACATTCTACCGAGGTATACCAGCTCGTCCACTTGCTCCAAAATTTTATCTTGTAAAGTAAATACTCTACTCTCCTTTTTACCTTCCCGATCGAACACCACAATCTTAGTTTTGTTGACGTTTACCTTTAGGTCCATGCTCTCACAGACTGTATCAAACTTCCTGAGAGCGGTTTGCAGCTCATACGCACTGTCACTTAATAAAACTGTGTCATCTGCATATACCAGAAGTCGTACATTTACGTCACCAATCATTACACCATTTGTATCGGTACGTGCTTGTCTAACACATTTATCCATGTATACATTGAACAACCACGGTGACATCACACAGCCTTGTCGCGCTCCTTGCTCAATATTAAAATATTCACTCACACCTCCTCTCACCCTAACACATGCCCGACTACCGTTGCATACTGCCCTTATTCCATTTATTAGACCTTTATTTACGCCATATTCATTTAATATTTCCCACAGCTTCTCTCTATTCACTCTGTCATATGCTTTCTCCAGATCTACAAACGCACAGTACAACTTCCTGTTTACCTTTAAACACGCATATTATATGATATACGTCGAGTAAATTAAATAAAGTTGCATAGTTTCAAGTTAAATAATTAGCATACTTCACTTCCTTTTCAATATTCGTTTAATAAGTAAGAAATATTTAAAGAGGTTTTACTATAAACGTTTACTTTTCGATTGAATTCAAATACTTTCTTTTATGTTCAAAACAATAAAACAAGAAATCGGGTAAATTGTAAATTGTTGTAATAAAAATTTAAACATAAAAGATTATGGTACTTTTTAAGTTAAATAATTAGCTTTATTTCGTTGCTTTGAGTTAGCGAAACAAATACATGTTAAATGACAACTTCTAAATCAATAAAATAAGAGCAGGTTTTTATGTCCAGCGGTTTGAATAATAATAATAAACAAAGATAATAATAATCTAACCAGTAAAAGGCTCATTAGTTGAAATAGGCACGAAATAACATTTAGGATTGCTACAGTATTTATGAAAAATACGGCTCTTTTAGACCCATGTGATTGTTAAAACTCGTAAAATTATAAATCAAACGTAAACCTTTTGTCTAAGGATTGAACTCAAACCGTAAACATTTTGCAATAACAATGAATCATAGAGAACTAATAAATATTTTTCTTTGTTTTTTCAACAACAAATCCATAAAACTTTGTAGAATCCAAGCGTTAAACCCTTATTTCCCAGCAGGCACACAACATGCTTCTTTCCTACAATTCGACTTGCATTAAATGCTGAGTGCACTCATTGTAATTATTGAAATAGTATTTCCTATTGTTGAAAGTACATTATTTAATAGTTTCAATTTGGAAGCATCTTAACTACCTATAGCAGCAATTTTTGAATTATCAGATTCCATCTATCCTGCCCTGTCATCTGTCCTGATCGGGTAGGCTCAGTAAGCGAACATCGAATACAGTAATGAAAACAAGTAAGATTATGAAGATTTATTAATTATAGTTTGATGAATTGTGTTTAAAACTAATTTGTTGGAAATAGTAAGATGCCGACCCTTGCCAACTGGTACCTAAAGGATTAACTTTCTCGGAAGATTGTCTATAATCCCTCAATGGCGGAGGCATCTTTATATTATTAAGTTATTTATAGTAGGTCAACATTACGATGCAAAAATGCAATTTAATTTGATCATATGGAAATAATAATGCAAATTGGCGAATTCCTATCAAAAATCCTAATGAAATGAAACCGCATCGATTCATCGTATCACGACGTCATGGCGCACTTGTATCGCCATACTTTACAATTCCGTTTTAATGATTTACTCTTAAAAAGAAGAAGCTGAGTTAAAAATTGAATCAAATTCACAACATATCGAAAAATCCGATTTACCGGCGTGCCCCTAATATTTTGTGACCATTAGCACAACATAACTCACAGCTAACACATTGCAGCACAACTTTATTTTTTTCAAAATGTTAATATTACGGCAACCCGAGATCGGAAAATTTTATTTATGGAATAATAGGCGCACATAATATGCTTTGCTTATCTGCACAACGCAGCACAACACTAGTGCAATGCAGTTAGTTTGGTTAATGTTGATGTTACAGTACGAAGTTGTATCCGAGGACGAATAATTCCATTTATGAAAAAATTGCTTCAGCA
This sequence comes from Vesta saturnalis, assembly GCA_036346205.1. Lineage (NCBI taxonomy): Eukaryota > Metazoa > Arthropoda > Insecta > Coleoptera > Lampyridae > Vesta > Vesta saturnalis. The sequence continues at coordinate 348,962 of JARFJB010002072.1, forward strand.
AAACGCAACACACCACTAGCACAATGTAGCACAACTTCGTTTCGTTGAATTAGTAAATGTTAATGTTACAGAACGAAGTTGTAACCCGGGGACGAAAAATTCGATTTATGGTAATATGGTAGCTTTTGCTTAACAGCACAACGTAGTACACCCCTAGCACAATACAGCACAACTTCGTTCGATCGATTTTGTTAATGTTAATGTTACAGCACTGTAACGAACCGCAAGTCATTACTACAACATTTTTAATTAATTATTTAACAATCAGCCCTCGTAAAAGAAATGATGTAAGATTTCTAAGTATTCAAACACCTGCAAGACTTGATCTAATATTTCTTAGTATTCCGTATTACTCAGTACCTAACTTAATATTTCCTATTATTTCGTTTGATTGCACAACAAAAATTAATTTGTTTCCTCCAACGTAGATTTCATAAAACATCGAATGTTTTATACGTCAGAGTAATCTCCGCCAATTACAGAAAGGATTTCCCAAACGGAAGCCACCACCGCCTACCGAGAGTCCCTATAAAAACCGCGCCGCGCACGTTTTAAAATCGATTGATTGAATGGTACTGTATTGTACTGTACGAGCCTGTTCTGTTCTTTATCCGATCGCGCTTCCGTATCCGAAAAATTCCGTATCCGAAGATCTATCTAACTATCAATCAATCAATCAATCAATCGATCTATCTATCTAACTGATTTGCAAACGCGCCGCGTGAACGCATCCCGCCGCCGAGAATTATTTAGTTGGTTTTACCAGCTCCTGTATTAGTTAGTCCGTTAGACTAACTCCTGTTGCAGAAAACCTGCACGTGACGGTTGCGTTAACGTAAATCGCCGCAGACCTAGTGCTAGCCACCGCGAGTTTAGCTCCCTGTATTTGCAAACGCGCATCGCGAACCTTTGGTAAATAAATAGCTATCCTCGATCTTTGTGATTAACGACACGTAAGTCTGTAGAGTAACTCAAACACACAAAACCCCCAGACCGCTACGGGCAAAGCCACGAAGCAGTCGGAGAACCGAATACTAACACAGACCCCAGACCGCTACGGGCAAATCCACGAAGCAGTCAGGAGTACCAACACCCAAACCCCAGACCGCTACGGGCAAAGCCACAAAGCAGTCGGGAGTACGAACACAAACACCACGCTACCATATACCTGACGACGGGAGCTAAGGACTGTATAGACCTGCAGCTCATCAGTCACTCTCTTACATTCTAAACACCTGCATTAACCAGCTCGCTGGCGAAGACCGAAGTGCCTGTAATCACAAACGAATTAAACGTAGAGTATCCGTCAAAGACCTGTAGGAGAAGAAAAACCGTACATCGATAACCACGCGCTTAGTAATCGAATTTCAAGAAAGCAATCAATTAATTGTTTTCCACCAGCTTATTCCGAAAGCATAAAACCGCCTTTAATAAATACGCGTTTTGTGCGTATACAAGTAGGTAACGTCCGTTTATATCTACGTGAGATTTCGTTCATTTGCATAAAAGAAATCACCACCATAAAATTACATCCCAGAAGATAACGCGCAAATATATTAATTATACAACCAAACGTGTATAATCCGCCCAGTCCAAATTTAATACGAGAGTAAACCTCTGACGATATTCATATTATCGAACGTAATAGATCGCGAAGGTAAATTGCTTCACGAAGCATACGCGCCTGTCCGTCTTCCGAGCAGCAAGCAATTAGACCGGTGAACGCTCGTCCTGAGTACAACCGTGAACTCGGGATATCGATTTTCACTAGTGACCTAGATATGCGCAACCCCCGTTTTAAATAACCAGTAGTTTGTTTATAAATTTCTTTTCTTTTGCAGACAGGGCCGTATCCAGCATAAATAATTAATTAAACGCAACGTTATTAATCATTTAAATATTACGTTTCTCATTGAGTGTAACTAGGGAGTATTAATATTTATTTACAGAAACGACTTCGACAACAATAAGCCGTCGTATCGAGTGAGTGGAAGGAAGTAGGACATCCAAATTCTCCGTCCAGACCTAGTGGATGCCCCCGACGCCGCTGTCTAAGTATTAAAACCAAATTGTTTTCTCATCGTTTCTAAAGTTTATATTTATGTTAGTTGTTCATAATGTTATTAGTCTAGGTTAAGTGTGAATACGTTATATTTGTAAATAATAGGATAATATATTTTTAAACCGTTTTACTATGATTATTTTATGTGGACAGTGTAGAGCTAAAATTTAAATATTCCGACGAACCCACCCCCTCTTTAGTTTCTAATCTAAAGACCGATTGCAGTTTAGCCGCGGCAAATATAAAAATTGTGAAAAGGACAATACACGAAGTTTCAACCCGAGGTCGAAAAATTCGGTTTTTAAAAAAGTGGAGACACTTGATCTGTTTTACTTATCAGCACAACGCAGCACACCACTAGCACAGTGCAGCACAATTTAGTTTGATCAATTTGGTTAATGTTGATGTTACAGTACGAAGTTGTAACCCGGTATTGGAAAATTCAAGTTGCGGGAAACTGGGCGCAGCACATTTTTTTTCCTACGGCACATTAGGGCACACTAGGAGCACATTGTAGCACAAAGTCAATAATTTCAATTGGAGTGAGTTGTGGTTACAACTTCGGAGACACGTTATCTACACTTTTAACTTTTAAGTGTGAAAACTATGGAGAAAAGAAAATATACGGAGATGGTTTAAAGTAAGTCCCCCGCCCTTATTTCTTAAATCATTGGAAATATCAAAATGTAATTTTGGAAATATAATAAACAATAGGTTTATGACAACGTCAATATTCCAGGTGGCGCTGCGACGCCAAGTGAAGCGACTTTTTCAAATAGAATGGGGATACTCCCAATTCCAATCTTTTTAGAAGTTATATCCATTTCGATTTTTATTCCTTTTGCGGATGCATATTTTCAATGAGGCAAACCTATAAAATCGTGTTTTCCAAAGATTTATATCAAAATTGATGACAAAGTTTTTGAGAACTGGATCAGTTTAAACCCCCTCAGATAGGCCATCAGTTTCTGAGAATAGAAAAATTGACATATTAACTGAAACTGTTGAAAATCTTGATTTGCAAATGCGCGTTATCGCTGAAAACCAATAAGTACCTATGTAAAAAAACAGTTAGCGAAGCTCTTAAGCATGCTAAGCAACCCCCTCCCCCTTACAAATTAAAGTTTCCTGTCTCAGTTTCCATCTTGCGATATCTCAATTATAGGCGATTTCAATGTTCATAACTCTAATTGGCTTAAATTTTCATCTACTACAAATCCCCGCTGGTCATAGTGCAGAAACATTTGCTATTTCATGTGATCTTCACATCTTCTAGATCTTTTTCTTACATCAAACCCTCTTGTTTATAAAACTTACGTTCTTTCGCCTTTAGGTCTTTCCGTCCATTGTCTAATAAAAATCATTTCTACTGTACCGAATTCCACTGTTGTTCGCAAAACCGATAGAACCTTGAGGTGTTTTAAGTCAGCTCGATGGAGTGATTGTTTTAAGTCGTCCCTTCTTCGGATATCGCTCTTTCAGTATCTGAAGTCATCCTTATGGGAATGGAGTTATACATTCCCAAAAAACAGTACCGTATAGGTCATTCACGCTCCCAACCCTGGTTCAATAAGACTTGTGCTGATGCAATATCTTTAAAAAATAAATATTACATTAAATGGAAATCAAATAAATCGGTCGACAGTTATGTAGAATATGTTGGTGCTAGAAATATCTGCAAAAGTGTCATCACTAAAACTAAAAAGTTGTTCGAACAACGAAAATGCAATGAACTAGCTACATCTCCTTTAGGCAGTCGTAAATTTTGGTCTTTAGCTAAAACCATTAGTAAAAACTTTGGAACTTCTTCATTTCCTTTCCTGACATCTATTGACGGATCGGTAGTTGCTGATTCTGTGTACAAAGCCAATGCTTTGTGGATTTGTTTGCATCAAACTCGTGTCTCATGATTCTGGAAAAGATGTGCCCCTAGCCAGCTCTTCTTCATACGCCATGAAACCAACCCATTTTCGGTACAAGCTCTTATAATCGATCACCAGTAGGCTTGATCTCAATAAGGCGACTGGCCCAGACGGTATCCCAGCTATTGTCTTAAAGAAATGTTCCCCCGAACTAGTACCAGTCCTATCTAAGCTCTATACGATCTCTATGTCTTATGGGGAATTCCCTTCATCATGGAAGTTAGCAAACGTTCAACCTATTCCCAAAAAGGCGATAAGACCAATCCTCAAACACGACCAATTGCCATCACTTCCATTTTGTCTAAAATCATGGAAAAAGCCATCAATCAGCAACTGCTCACGTTCCTTGAAACTAACAAACTCCTTAGTGACCACCAATATGGGTTTAGGCAAAGTCGTTCAACAGGCGATCTTCTTTCATATGTGACTCAAGTTTGGAACAATACAGTAGAGCAGTCCGGTGAAACAGTTGTAATCGCTTTAGACATCTCAAAGGCATTTGACCAAGTTTGGCATAAGTGTTTACTTGCCAAATTCACTTCGTTTGGGTTAAATGATACGCTCATCAGCTTGGTTTCTAGTTTCCTTGATAAAAGACGAATACGTGTCGTAGTTGATGGTTTTTTTTCAAAAGAAGTTAGCATTAACACGGGCGTACCACAGGGATCCGTTATAGCGCCTACACTTTTTTCTGCTGTACATAAATGACCTTATTTCTTCAACAACTAACCCTTTCCATTGCTTTGCTGACGATAACACTCTTCACTGTAATTCATCTCAGTCTACTGATAGTGATAATACACCTTCTATGTCAAATCCAGAAATTAAAGCTAAAATGGCAAATTAAATCAACAAAGACATTCAACGTATTCTCGAATGGGGAAGTAATAATCTTGTTAAATTTAATGCTAACAAAACTCATGTTGCCTTATGTCCGCCAAAAAAGATCGATCATTTCCTGTTTCAGATATTACTCTGTTGGGTGACCTTCTGTCAGCTACCAAAACAGCTGCTCGTAAAATAGGCTTTTTGTACAGATCTAAGCAGTACTTTACCTCTCGACAACTCCTTCTGCTGTATAAGGCCCAAATTCGGCCTTACCTGAAATATAATTCTCACCTCTGAGTTAGTGCTCCCCAATACGCTCTCGATATCGTTGATCGTATTCAAAAGAGAGCGATTAGGCTTATAAATTATCCGTCCCTAGCTTCTCACTTACAGTCCCTTGAGCATAGAAGGATGGTTTCAGCTCTTTCTTTGTATTATCGTTATTACAACGGCTATTGTGCTGCTGAATTATATTCTTTGATACCATCTCCGGCTATCTTTGCGAGAAACACTCGGTTCGCTCATTCACATCGTCAGTATGCAGTACAAATCTCCACTTGTCGTACCAAACGGGCGCAATCCACATTTTTCTACACGGCTTCTAAACTCTGGAATGATCTCCCTAGTTCCTGCTTTCCTCTCACTTATGATATGAGAAAATTTAAGGTAGCTGTTCATAGGCATCTATTGGCAATTCATTATCCCTCTATCCATCCTCCTAAGTGTTCCTGAGTGCTTTAGCCCGATAGGCCTAATTTAGCCTAAAAAAAAGTTGGTTCATGAACTAAATGAAGATGATCCAGATCGACCAAATGAATTCCAAGATAGAATTATCGCAATCACAACTGCCAGGCCTTTAGCTTTGAATTTCTTGTACTTCAGCTTTATTGAACGGGAGGGTAAATGTACAAGATTTGCGATAGGGTGGTGATACCAAACTATTAAGTTACCACAGCATTTCAGTAATGTGACATATTTAGTCAAAATCAAGATCATATAAATCGTACACACTATATTTTCAGTGTACAATACCGATTACAATTATTATTAACGGAAAACTACTTCCTTGTTAGATTTGATTGCATCTATAATTAGTAGGTGAACTTTTTATTTGTATATGCATTCATAAATTTTAAATTAAGGTTTTTCACAACTTTTTAAGACTTACATTATACTTGAGTAAATTTGTGTTTTGATTATGGCATTTTAGTTAATTAGCCTTCGTCCGTTGAAAGGAATCTCAATTTGTCATCTTCAAGGCAGTTTAATAACATTTAATTTATTGAAGATCTAGTAGATAATCTTTACTAAAATAGAATTAAACTTCATAATGGCTTTAATGTACGTTTATCAATAGTTATATTAGTATCAAGCTTATATTTGCGTTTTCATATCTCATAAATATAATTTGACACCTTAACTAATTTTTCAAGTTATTATTATTTACGGAGAACGGTAACTGTAATTGTTACTGAAACGTTTAAAATTATATAAAACGTAAATAAAAAATACTCGAAACTTAAATATTTTAATTATGCGTGATAATCGTGAAAGTTTACATTTTCAGAAGTTTTTCACAAAACTTCACTATACAGAGATCACCTGGGTCATACAAAGATATCATTTCTTCTTCTTCAGTTTCAGGGAAGGAATAAGCGTCGATTATTTCAGAATTATCTGCATCTAGTGCTTGTAACTTTGCATTTTTTTATTTTTGTCTTTTTTTGTTTAAAGTAGCTTCTCTTTTGCGCTTTAAATGCTCTTGTTTCTGTTTTTCTTCTCTCTCTTTTCTCTTTAACAACCGTATCCATTACAATTTCACAGTGTGACTACTATTAGAAGTTTTAAGGTATTATCTTTGCTCGGATCTCCCTTTGTCTACAAAATATCCACAACAAGCTCTTCAAAGGTTAGAGGTCTTAGTGGTCGAGTATCGTCTTCATTGCCCTCTGTCTCAGATTTCTTTTTGCCCTAACTTTTTTTTTGGGTTCTCATCATCTGATGTCCTTTCTGCTTCCTTGCCACTTTGCTTCTTTTGCTTATTTCTTCTAAAACAAGGGCGCAATGTGGACACTTGCTCTTTTACTTTAACTGCATTTAATATCAATTCGGAATTCCCCTTAAAAACATGATTTTTCCAAGATTACGTTATTAAATACATAGGTGTATAATCACTTGTGGGAATTCCTCATAAATGATTTTTGGGGTCATAATCCAAATGACTTTTGGGATTTCCCCTAAAGACTCATAATTATGCCAATTGCGGATTTTATGATTAATTCCCGGATTAGTGGTTAATTAATAATAAAGTTAATCCGAAAAAGCCGGCGAACGTACATTTTTTTAGACAGATATGTGTGTTGATGGTTGCATCCGTATCTAGGTACTTTTGGCTGATGCAGGGAGAGCTTTCAGCTTGGAAGGAAACTCTGAGAAAAATAAATTGTTGGTTAAACAAAAAGGTAAGTTTGCACCACGGTCTACCTCAGCAAGGTACATTACTTACTGTAGATTGAGAGCTTTTTTCTTTATCAGGTTATAAGGGAGGTAGAGATATTTCCAAACCCATAATCGTTAATCATATCGTTAGGCGCCACTCAATTTTTATAGGTTAAATAATTAAAATACAATAAAAATGGAGAAAGTTGTACTTCAATACCACATGTAATCTGAAACAATAAAACAGCTGTATTGATTTGTATATTTAACAAAACAAAATAATTTCAGCTTAAAAGTAAATAAAATAGTACTGAACTTTTCACAATGCTTTACAATAGTAAAATAATTCTTAATTGACACATAATCTATGCATAACAAATAACCTATCTTTACGTAGAATGATTTCAAAATGAAAGATGATTGAAACTGTATAACTTCAATGTAATAACAAAGTTAGTTTGACTTATGTCAACAAATGCTAGAATCTAATGTTATTCACTCAAATGTTTTTATATAAGAAAGCATTAATAAGTCAGCTGTTTTCTTTTCATTACAACCGTATTAAAACTTTCGAACCAATATTAGACTAGCTTTACTCTAATGATCGTAAATCGATTCATCTAATTTGCCCACTTAATAAAAACGTAATTTGCACTAAAAGGATACGTACTTACATGTTTTACACTTAAAATAAAGTTAATACATTATATTGAAGTGAATTGCGTCTTAGAACTTCATTTCATGACAATATGATAAACACCAGGTATGATAAGCCAATCTCAATTAGGTAAGCGTTATGTATGCTCGACCAAGGCAACCAGCAGAGATCTTACGGCTACTAAAGCAGGCGTACTAACGGTATATGTAACTAAAATCAGGCGTAAGATTGCCTTTTTCCATAGTTAATGATAAAAAAAAACAAATGATATCTCCAAACCAAGGTAACGGAATTGTATCATCATGCACGCCATTTTTTAACCTCGTGATGAGATCCTCCACGCTCCCTCCATATATCATCAATTACAAACGATACGAAATTTTTTAACTTAAGGTAGGGAGGGTTTTCCCTATTAAATACAATAAATTAATACAAAAATGTAATTGATGCAGCAATTGCATACCTTGTACCGGAAGGCAACGTAAGTACATGGACGCGGCAAAATAGACAGAACGGAAATGACCTAAGATCGCGTTGCGGTTAAAACAAAATTGATGTAGCTAAATACCTATTATAGACAATAAAAATATATACACGGATATTCGTAATTATATACACTCAGTAGAAAATATCGACATATACGCCAAAATTTAATTATTGAAAGTAAAAAGAAATGCCTAAATATGCCAAAGTAATAGAAATATATTTACAAATAATAACACAATATTAAAACTTGCATTAAGCTAACGATAGCCAAAAATTGGCACGTTACATCTGGTTTTTGTATTGATACACGATCAAACCGCACTAGACGTCATGCACGCCTACCGAGGTAAGCGAGCTGCCAGTCCAACTGCAACGGAAATGGGCGGGGTCGATATCAAATGTAAAATTGCGTTTCAAACAGCTTGCTTAACTTAACCTTCACGCCATTCCCTTGCGGGGTAAGCAAAACAATCCATGCCTCTTACTTACTTTTCGTTCACAATCTTTCTCTATGGTTTCCTGTCTTCGCATACCTCCCTAACTTCCGCAAGGTTCATACATTGACTCCGACATGCCCTTTTATTTATAAACCCCTTTTTTCTTTCCTTTATCATACATTCTACTACATTCAGCCAAGTTTTGTGCGACTTACCAGGCTCCGCCTTTCCTCTAACCTCACCCACACATATTTGCTTCGTTAATCTTGCGTTGTTCATTATCTCAATATGACCAAACCAACGTAATGTACTACTTTTATATCTATCCGTCATCCTGTTTTCCTCGCCACACTCCGTCATTATGCATTCGTTCTTTATCTTGTCCCTTCTCGTTTTACCACATTCGCTTCTCAGAAATCTCTTACCCACGGTATTTAATTTTCTTTCGTGCTTTTTTTGACATAACCATGTCGCACTTCCATACAGTACTGAAGGGACAAATACGCCATTATAGATAGCTCGTTTCGCAGCTACGCTCATGCTTTATATTCTCATTATCGTCCACATATTTCCAATCACTTTCCTTCCAACATTGACCCTTCGTCAAATCTCGCCCTCCATTGTACCATCTGCAGTAAACATTCTACCGAGATATACCAGCTCGTCCACTTGCTCCACAATTTCATCTTGCAGAGTAAATACTCTACTCTCCTTTCTACCTTCCCGATTGAACACCACAATCTTGGTTTTGTTCACGTTTACCTTTAGGTCAATGCTCTCACAGACTGTATCAAACTTCCTCAGAGCGGTTTGCAGCTCATCCGCACTGTTACTTAATAAGACTGTGTCATCTGCATATACCAGAAGTTGTATTTACGTCTCCAACCATTACACCATTTGTATCGCTACATGCTTGCGTAACACATCTAATCCATGTATACATTGAACAACCACAGCCTCGTTGCACTTCGTACTCAATATTAAAGCTTTCACTTACACCTCCTCTCACCCTAACACATGCCCTACTACCGTTGTATACTACCCTTATTCCATTTATTAGACCTTCATTTACGCCATACTCATTTAATATTTCCCACATCTTCTCTCTATTCACTCTGCCTGATCTACAAACGCACAGTACAGCTTCCTTTTTACTCTTAAACACTTTTCGATCACCTGCTGGAGAGCAACCATCTGATCAACACATCCTCTCCCTTGCATGAAGCCACCCTGCACATTCCAAATCTTATTTTGTGTAGTTTCTCGTACTCTATTAATCATTATTCTTCCAAATACTTTACCAGGCACGCTGAGCAAACTTCCTTCTCTGCAGTTCTTACAATCACTTTTGTTCCCTTACCCTTATACAGTGGTACAATGACCACGCTCTTTCAATCGCTGGGAACTTTTCCACTCATAATGCATACATCAAATAAATCACACAATCTTCGTATAAGCTTTTTACCCCATACTTTGGCATTTCACCAGTGATTCCATCTACGCCTGCTCCCTTGCCGTTTTTCAACCTTCCCACCTTTTTCTCTACCTCATTTATCCCAATATCCTTCTCAGTTTCATTCATCATTCCTTCTACATTCTCCTTATTTAACCCTTCAGTCTTACTTTCCTCACTACTGTACAGCTTTCCGAAATATTCTTTCCAGCATTTCCTCACTTCACAATCGTCCCATACTATTTCGTTGCTCATTCATCACTCCTGCAGCGTTCTGTTTTGGGCCACGTTTTGTATTTTTGACCCATTTCCAGAAGAGTTTTTGTTTCCCTCAAAATCATTCTGCATTTTCTCTCCTTCCACAGCCATCACTTCCTCTTTACTTATTCTCACTGTCTCCTTCGCTTCTTTGTTTCTTAATCTGTACACCTCATCCAATCGCTTTCTTCTCAGTCTCATTTTTGCAGCAATCATTGCCATGTACGCATTTTTTTCTTACTTACTGCCTTTTTACCGACTCATTCCACCAAGCACATTTTTCTGTCTACCTACAGTCACTCTTCCACATATTCGCACGGCACATTGACAACAAGTTTTTCAAGCTTATCCATGCACTTTCAACGTCAGTGTCTTTTAATTGTTCGTTCCACACTGTTTCATTCACATTCAACTCTTTACTCACAGCATCTGCGTATTTCATTCGCGCACCATTATCCACTAGTTTGTCTATCCTAATTCTGGACGTTCGTCCTACGTTTGCTTTCCCTCTCCGGCCCACTTTTGCCCTAAACATACTCCCGATATAATCAAAAAGAGGTCCGATCCACACTCCGATACGCGCATTACTTTTGTCTTTCACCAGGTTTCTAAGCCGTTGATCATACACTATTAAGTCTATCATACTTTTAGATTCACCTTTTGCCATGTATACATATGCACATTTTATGTTTAAACCACGTATTGGATACAAACAGGCTTCTCTCCACACAGATGTTCACATTCTCATTGACTCTTTGGTCTCCGAACTTTCCTAGAACGCGTTCAGTATGTTCTCTCTGTACACCCACCCATCCGTTCATATCCCCTCTATCATCACTCTTTCGTTTGGCTTACATACGTTCAACACATTCTCTACTTCGTTCCAGAAGTTCTCACGCTCCTGGTCTCTTTCTCCATTCACCGGTGCATAGCATGCAATATAAAAAATTCTTCGAAACTCCACTTTCATTCTAACCCATATTACCCGAGAGATACCAATTCGTACTGTTTAACACATCTTTTCGCTCTTTCACTTACGATCCCCCAAATACTTTTGCGCCATGAACTTCAGTCTAAACTCCTGACCATAGTGCTAGCCTGTCATCCTCCATCTCCACAGCATCATTTCCTTTCCGCTTTATCTCCGATACACACAGAATATCAAGGTGTTTTCGTACATTACATTCGCAATTTCAAATTCTTTACCATGCATATCTTTAATATTCCACGTACCGGCTCGCCATAAATTTCTTCCACGGTCTGTCAGCAACGGGGCCTGTCTGTTTCGACCTTGACCGCCCCTTATAGCCAAGTCGATCCGAGGCAATTGTATTGTTCTCGCTTACCTAAATCAACATATAGCAACATTAGGTCCAGGAAAATGGTCTCTAGGCGCCACCATAATCTTAAATTTTTCTGAAATAGATAGTCCTAGGCGAGGGGTTAAGTTAATCCAACCTGACAGCGGAAGATAGAATTGTAGCCTGCTCAATGAAACCATACACAACTCAAGTTCAATCGCACTTTCACTTTAATAGAGCCTGTTAAATTTCGTCTCAGAAAACTTAATGCACGTCGATTCAATTTTGAAAACCTTTTAGTTCAATTGCCTAATAATAAATTTTGAAAAATAGTACTTATTATATTATATCAATTGTGAACCACAAAAACATTAATTCGTGTTTACAAATTTTAAAGGCGTAACGATCAGTGCCGTTCATGAATTATATGTTTTCTATCAAATAATATTTGAATGCTTTCTCTTTAAACTGTAATTAAAATCCACCAGTATAAATGAATTATAATAACTCAAATCTAAATTTTCTGCTTAATAAATGTCTTTTTACCAGTATTATGTATTTAATGACTATTAATGAATGCAAAAGTAAGTATTTTGTAATCGATCTGACAAAATAAACAATTCTCAGATCAATCATAAAGCCAAAATATCAATTTATTACTCTAAAACAGTGTAATCCTTTATGTAATTTCTCACAAAGAAACCATTAACTCTTATAATATTGGTTCTCTGTTAACCTTTGTACTAAGGAATCGCAAACTAAACAAATAACAAAATAAATTAATTAATGGATCTGTATTACCAATCTTTAAAAACATTTACAGATATTGTTATACATTGAAATCCCTAAATCACATGATCGAAACATTATAAACAGTCACGTAGCTTAAGTATCCTTATTGCTGATATGAAACTTTCAATATAAACAATAACACCACTGTAGATAATCAAAGAAAAGTCATTATTATATTGAAAATTTATTGTCGTAAGTAGGTTTCTTCTGATCAACTCTCAACAGAGTTCGACTGGCCAACCTTCTGTCCTATTCCACGATGATATGGCGCTTTCTGTAAATTGAACCGATATCCTTATCGGCCTGATTCATATAAAATTATTGATAAGAAAACCATTATTGTACTTAAAGTGCAGTTTTAAACACGACGTTCGAAGATTTAGTGGCATCGACGCACCAGTATCCGTCTTCATACTATTTTCAATGTTTGCACGTTCTCTAGGCATCACAGGCATGTAGGCGAAATTGCGGCATCTCTATGACTTCCGTAATCATAGTTTTCCGAAATAATGTTTATCGTGCGCATAAGTGGCGATAAAACGTCCACCACAGTCCTCGGTTCAACGATGTCACAATAAACGAACGTTTGCATTGGTAAAGCTTTCCATACACAAGCAGGGTTCTGTAGTATTGGTTCCATACCTATGTTTTGATACGGTCGGAATCAATCTGGGAGACAAAACGTTGTAAGGATACTAATAGTGAAAGCGATGATTTTAATACCGTAGTGACGCGCTTAGTAAGAGCATGGTATTTGATTGTCATTAGGTCATGATTATTTATCTTGTCTCATATCTCATAACACATACCATTCGTCTTCTATTTCATTGGTTTGGCGCTATCGTATTCAAAATATGCTGCAACCTTTAATATGACTCCTAGCACATCTTCTTTTCCTATCGGTGTATCACTTTCCACAGCAAAAGGACAAAGATACTGAATTTCTGAGATGCCTACAAACCATTTTATTCGTTCTGACAGTTGCGTAATAAAATGTGACGTCATATTACTAGGAAAATACTATTACTCAGTAAGTTGAGATAAGACTTTATTTTTATGTTTCATTCACTTGCAAAGCTAACACTCAGCTGCTGCTGTTAGCCAAGTACTATTTATTTCAGCGACAACCTTTCTCCACTAAAACCTTATTGAGTCTAAATAGGGTATTTATCAATCGTAACATCATCCTCGAAAAGGGGCCTTAACAGGTTCGTTATTAGGATCCATTATTCGGTAAACCGGCAGTCGTCTGTTTATTACTTCACTAATTGTAAAGACCTTACTCCAATTCGTTTCATACCTCTTCTCAAAGGTTTATTTAGTTCTGGCGACCTGACATACTCGCCGACTTTATATTTAGGATGGTGGACTATGACACACACTTTCAAAATATTTTCATCTTTTACAACCGCAGGCGTATCTTCATACTGGAGGACTGTTATAAAAGCGCTCATAAGTTTTTGAAGTCCATCAATATACTTGTAAGCATTTCTATAGGTAAAACAACGCCACATCTTTGTTTTCAATGTTTTACTAAATCTTTCAGTTATTATATGCTTTACACCGGGTTTATTTGTTACAAATTGACATTTTGCTTCTTGAAAAGTTTTGTACATTAGCCACCACAAACTCTATACCTTTACCTTTTACAGCGTTAGCTGAAGGTGTTATACGAACACGCTGGATATGAGGGATCATAGTATGTACAACCCATGTCAGGGTCATTTCAGTCTTAGGTGATGCAGAATTCCATGTTCGAGTATTTCCGATAGTCTCGTGGTATACATTTTTAATGTATGCCGAAACTGCTGCCAGCCCTGTATCATGAACCAGATCGATACTGTTTGAGTGCGAAATCATCATCTCACCTGTTATAGAACCCTTTTATCCCGAAATGCATCACCAACCGTGTTCAGTATTCGCAAGAAATTCTCATTTTCCTTATTATACGTAGGAGGAGGCGTTGTCGGTTACGCTTTTCCGTTTCAATGAATCATTATCGTCATTGATGGTTATGCTAACAGGTTGACGTAACTGGTTGGAAAAGTGTAGATACGTTAGAAGCACTTGATACTACTACCATTTATCGTGGAAAATCATATCGGATTTTAAAACTTTATCCATATCGCTGACCAACTGCGATAAAATGTTGTCTTGTATAAAATCTGGCGCATACGAATGATGTCTACAATCCAGTGGTAGATGTATCACATTCTTCAGGTGGTGGTCAAGAGCTATCGAAACAAATTATCCGGAATGCGCCCATGTAACGGTCGTAACAGGAGTGCTAGAAACGCAGCGCCATTCTGTACCAGAAACTGCTTCTTCCTTTTTATAGATTCACCTCTCTACGCTAAGCGTTTTAAAGTATGCTTGATGATGAGGGAGACGCTGTTTATGATCACTTGACAGTAGCACGAGACCTTTGAAACGCTGTGCGCCCATTTTCTGATGCATTTAACCTGCTAATTATCCAAACATTGCAATAATCACATTGACTTTTACCTAATCTGGCTAATGCGCGGAAGATATCGCTGTTTTTTCTAAAAACATCAGCCATCGCATATGACTGTAATTTCTTTCACAGCAGGTATATACTTCCCGTCTTGGTACGCCGTCTCTAAAAATTCCGGATTGTCAGGCAAAATTTACCTTGCTAAATGTTTTATCTGAGTTCTGTGACGCGCATTCTTGAACAAAAATATATAGAACATGTTGACACATCTTTGCCTGCGTTAAGAAAAACACTCCTAGGTTTCTAGGTTGGCAGCCCTTTGTAAAAAATTTCTATTACTGAATCGTTGGTTTCGCGCATTAGTCATTTATTATTAGGACGGATTCTCATTGTCAAATTGATTCATATTGGTTAAATCTTGCTGAAATTCCACCGAGAGATTTTTGAATAATGGCTGCCACTCGCTGTAGAACCAATTAGTTTTTTTAAAACCGATATCGCAAACAATTTTTATATTTTTAAAAAATAGCCCTTCTATCGTCAACTTGATTGAAACATCGTCCATTACAATATTTTAGAAAGAAGCTGTTGGAATCAACGCAGCTTGGTCGCAGACCAGCATCTCTTCTGAATATTTCCAAAAAATGAATCTCCTCGTTTTGATGGTTGGTAATTGTAAAAGTTCGCTCAACCTGCTTCTTTTGACTCGGTCAAATCACAAATGTCGTGTCTTCTGGACGCTTCGGGTACATCCATTATCAAAACTACCTGAAATTAAATCTTTGCTCAAACTTTTCTTAATAGGAAATTGTTGTCAGGAGCTTTCGTTGAAAATTTATTAATGTCTTTCTCTGCTAAATGCTTGTGATATCTTAGGTCGGTATCAAACATTTTTACTTTTTAACAATGCTACAATTTTGGTGTATCTATACCATCCTTAATATTTGTTCCCGATTGGAGCATTGAATACTTCAACCTCATCTTCCGTTGTACAAAATACGCAACTAACACCTTCTCAGTAACACTAGCATTCTTTTTATAACACATTAAATGTTGTGTATGTCACCTCATTCCTCAGTTTTGACTTTTCAGAAAGTAGTGAATTGCACCCGATGGCAAAAAAAACCTTCCATTTCATTATCTCGCCGTCTAATAGTCCGTCGGGCATTATTTAAGTCGAAAAACGCTTAGTTCAGATTTACAAACATTTTTTTTTTATTTACGCATATCAATAGCAACAAGTACACCAGTGAGACTGATAACCAAAGGTAACTTCAAAAAAGTTGGGTGTACCTATTATACAGATAATCAATACATTTAAGCATCACAAGCGTTAAAGGCTTTACCGGTCTCAGATCAAATTGGTTTGGAGAGTTCAATATTCTTAGCCTCTAAACATGACATTCGACCGATTAAACTGCCCTTACCGCTCATGACAATTGTGATTTATTTGATATTTAAAACGTTGATTATTGTTCCTGTATCATTAGTTGGCTGCTACAATATTTCAGATCTGTAATGTCGGTTGCCTAAACCAAAAGCACCTTAATGATTAAACTTAACTTGTGTTCTTAAAATGTTTTTAGTTCCACCATTTGCATAATATAAATCAAAAATCATTGTACCCCCTTTAAAAATCGCAAAATTGACTTTCGTGTTTAATCATTTTAATAAATAACTAAATTGAAAGTGTATTTCAAGATGGTAATACTGGTTTTATTTTTATTAACATAAAAGGGTTTATCAACTGTATGGTAGGAAAACATGTTCTGTACCCATTATATTGGTCAATTGTTAAACAATCGTGGTATTAATCTAATTATATAATAATTGTTTGTTCTTTGTTCTATTTATTAACAAAAACACACAATTCTTTTGCGTTATCGCTTCCATATTTATTTAATTATTTACTTATACCAAAATAATATGACAGCAATAAAGGGTCATTTGGCCTTGATCTTTTCCAAACCACATTTTCTAAACATTTCATTTAAATTATGATGAAAATTTGCCATCTATTCAATACCACCTGAGTTAAAATTGTTTACTATTATGTTAACTACGTGTAATAATTTTAGGGAAATTTAATATGTATCTTCTCGGAATGTTTTATTCTGCTCTAATAGGTACAAATTTTTACGAAACCGTCACTGAAATTCAAACATTTCGCCGGTAATACAGTTAAAAAAGTATCATAACACGGAATTTTTTATCCTAGACATCACATTTGCACCAATCGAAATTTTAACTGCAGAGGAAATTTTGTAATAGTTTACGAAATTTCCGACACAAAAAAAGCCCCTAAAAAGTAAAAGAAAATCCCTTCATCAACTAGCGATGAGCTGATGATCTACAA
The DNA here is from genome assembly GCA_036346205.1 of Vesta saturnalis. Lineage (NCBI taxonomy): Eukaryota > Metazoa > Arthropoda > Insecta > Coleoptera > Lampyridae > Vesta > Vesta saturnalis. The sequence continues at coordinate 366,409 of JARFJB010002072.1, forward strand.
AGGGCTTAACAGATTTTCTTGAATCATCGCTAAGAACACTGTGGATCACGTCACCTTTCAAACAAACACACCTGGTGTGGAACAATCCACGACCTTCCAACCTACAGAATGGAAAAAAAGAAACGAAATATTTTAAAAATAATTTTTTATCCAACCTACATATACATATGTAGGTGAGAAGGTTGTGCAACCTGACTTTTCTACTATCGCTAAATCGACCTATTAGCTCATTATATAACTTTTACCAAGTTTTGCCAAGGTGTGTGTGTGTGCTGTGTGGTGTGTGTGGTGGTGTGTGTGCGTGCTGTGTGTGTCGTGGTGTGTGTGTGTGTGTGTGTGTGTGTGTGTGTGTGTGTGTGGTGTGGTGTGTGGTGTGTGTGTGTGTGGTAGTGTGTGTGTGTGTGCGTGGTGTGTGCTGTGTGTGTGTGTGTGTGTGTGTGTGTGTGTGTGTGTGAGTGTGTGTGTGTGTGTGTGTGTGTGTGTGTGTGTGTGTGTGTGTGTGTGTGTGTGTGTGTGTGTGTGTGTGTGTGTGTGTGTGTGTGTGTGTGTGTGTGTGTGGTGTGTGTGTGTGTGTGTGTGTGTGTGTGTGTGTGTGTGTGTGTGTGTGTGTGTGTGTGTGTGTGTGTGTGTGTGTGAGTGTGTGTGTGTGAGTGTGGTGTGTGTGTGTGTGTGTGTGTGTGTGTTGTGTGTGTGTGTGTGTGTGTGTGTGTGTGTGTGTGTGTGTGTGTGTGTGTGTGTGTGTGTGTGTGTGTGTGTGTGTGTGTGTGTGTGTGTTGTGTGTGTGTGTGTGTGTGTGTGTGTGTGTGTGTGTGTGTGTGTGTGTGTGTGTGTGTGTGTGTGTGGTGTGGTGTGTGCGTGCGTGGTGTGCTGCGTGTGTAGTGTGAGTGTGTGAGTGTGAGTGTGAGTCGTGGCGTGCGCTGTGCGTATTGTGCGCCTGTGTGTGCGTGCGTGCGTGTGTCCGCGTGTCCGCGTGGCTACGTGTCTGCGTGTCTCCGTGTCTGCGTGTCTGCGTGTCTGTGTGTCTGAATAAAATGGTTATTTTATACCCTGATATGTTTTCTTTTTGATTAGTTTTAGTAGGTAAAAATAAGAGGTGACAGAAGATTAAAATAAATAGTTCTGGTTAGGAACTCGCTGATTTACATCATATTGGTGACCATAGTGTGATTTTTTGTTGTAAGAGATGGAGAAAGTGAGGAGAGCCCTAGACTTGCATAGAAATGCTTTCCAACGTATTTATAATAGTCAAGCTGGAAAACTTGAGAATATTCCTGTGGCATTCTAGAAGTAAATGATAATATAAAAATCTTAGATGAAAATATTACTAATATTAGTGAACTTAGTCAACTTATAATTGATTTACAGTGGTCTACTGGAGAAGATAATACTGATTTACTTAATAATGAAATGGAAGCTGTAGACAAACTAATTTGTGAGTACCATAAGTTGAAGTTACAAGTAGAGCAAAAGAATAATCTTGATAGTCTTAGGTCTTGCAATAAACTTCTAAAATTAAATTAAAATTTCCCAAAATCGAGTTCAAAAAGTTTGAGGGTGACTTAAATGATTGTCTACCTTTTTGGAGTCAATTTCATAGAATTGATACAGATCGTGATTTGGAAGACGAAGATAAATTTCAGTATTTATTACAATGTACCATTCCAAATTCACGAGCTCGTCAATTAGTTGAAAGTTATCCCGCAACTAGTGAAGTTTACTCCAAGGTAATTGAAAGTCTGAAAACTCGTTTTGGACGACAAGATCTTTTGGTTGAAGTTTATGTAAGAGAACTTATAAAATTAGTTTTAAATAATTTGGCAGCAAGAACACGCTTTCCAAATTTTATGATACAATAGACTCTCGATTGCGAGCCTTAGAAGCTCTAGAAGTAACTTCAGATTCCTGTGCTGCTATTTTATGTCCTTTAGTGGAATCATATCTAGATGAAGATTTAATAAGAGCTTGGCAAAGAAGTAATTTTTATATCGACAGTATTAGTTTAAAAGATCGTCTCTGCAAATTAATGGAATTTTTGAGAAAGGAGGTCGAGAGTGAGAATAGAATTTCTTTGGCTCTTTCTGGTTTTGAAAATAGAAAACCTACAGAGAAGAAAGAGCCGAAACAAATAGGAATTTGGTACCAACGGCAGTTGACTTATTAAACAGAAATTATTTCAAATGTGTGTTTTGTAAATGTCAACATGACAGTTCCTATTGCAGCGAAGCTGTGAAATGGTCAGTAGAAAGAAAAAAGAAAATTCTATTTGAAAATGGATGCTGTTATTTATGTTTAAAATTCGGTCACAGAGCACGAAAATGCAAAGCCAAAATAAGTTGCTTAAGTTGCCGTAATAAACATGTTACTATTATTGTATGTCCGAAATCAGAAAATAACAAATTGTTTTCTGAAAATACTGAAAAATCTTCGATAACAGAGCAGTCATTATCGAATCATACATACTCTGAGGTTTTTTTGCAAACAATAGTAGTATTATTAAGAGGAGAGCAGAAGACACATAGGGCACATGTAATTTTTGATAGCGGCTAACACAGATCATATATCATTTCAGCTTTAGTTGAAGATATGGGATATAATGGAACTTGACAAGAACAACTAATACATTCACTTTTTGGAGGAACGTTGATAGAGACTGTTGATCGTAATTTTTTCTATTGTATAAGAGTTAAGATTATGCATGTAATGTTGAGGTATTAAGTCAGCTGGTCGTTTGCAATAATGTATCATCAGTACGTTCTGGTTCTAGGTCATTTGAATTGAAAAAATTGGGTATAGAAATAACAGGCACTGAAGATGGCCCAATTGACATTTTAATTGGAAAACTTTTAAGCGGGAGAAAATATTTATTAGCTTGTGGTCTTACTGCTATACATACTTTGTTAGGTTGGATATTGATGGGTAAAATTGAAACATAAGAATAGGTTAAAATTTCTACTTCTTCAATGGTAATAAATTCAATGTTGTCTAGTGGCATTGCAATATTTCAGTTATGGAGTTTAGATATTGTTGATCCCAAAGAATCTAAAACAATAAAAGAAAACGAAAAACTTGTAATGGAACATTTTCTTAGTACTGTGAAGAGAAGAGATGACGGAAGATATTAAGTTGATGTGCCATGAATTTCTGATCATCCTCCTTTACCTACAAACTATGATTTGGCAGAAAAAAGACTACACGGTGTAAAAAAAGATTAAACAGTCAAGGTTATTATAATGATTATAGTCAAATATTTGATGATTGGTTAGAAGAAGAAATTATTGAAGAAATACCTGCAGAAAATTCAAAACATTCGGGTTATTTTTTACCTTATCACTCTGTTATCAAACTTTCAAGTTCCACAACGAAAATTAGACCGGTGTTTGATGCTACAGCCCATGAAAGAAAACAACCATCGTTAAATCAATGTTTAGAGAAAGGCATTAATCTAATTGAGTTAATTCCAGAGATGTTGATACGTTTTAGAAAACTGAGAATTGCTGTTATAGCTGATATTTCTAAAGTTTTTTTGCAGAATGGTCTTAATCCAATTCTTGAAATTTATTTGGTATGATAAAGAGAATAAAATTAAATTTTTTCAACAGTATTCAGCAGTATTAGAATATCATTTACAGAAAGCTCTATCTGAAAATTCTCATTATTCATCAAAAGTTGTAGTGAAGCTGCTTAAATCCTTTTATGTAGATAATGTACTCACAAGTGTTGACAATGAAAATGATTTATATGAATTTATTTATGAGCCTAGTAGGCTCCTGATGGAAGAAAAATTTGGTCTTAGAGGGTGGAAGTATACACTACAAAAAAATGTACCAGTTGGAAATAATTTTGTCATCAGTTCTTGGTCTTGTTTGGAACAGAAGTTTAGATACCCTTCAGCTTTCTTTAGAATGGGTAAAACAGCTGGATCCAAGATAAATTACAAAAAGAACTATTTTATCATCAGCCCATAATTTATTTGATCGTATCCGATTTATCTCTACGGTAACTTTACATTCGAAGATTTTACTACAGAAAGTTTGGTTGTCGAAGATAGGTTGGGATGTAGAAGTAGAAGATGAAATTAAACATGAGTTTCTTAAATGGCTAAATGATATACCGTTGTTAGCGTCCACCAAAATTGCTAGATGTTTTTTGTCTTCATCTAATTTTCAAAGCTGGACTCTAGATATTTTCTGTGATGCAAGTGAAGATGCATATGCTACCTCAATTTTCTTAAGATCCGAAATGAGTACGGGTATTAATGTATCTTTGGTTCAAGAAAAATCTAGAGTTACACCATTAAAGACATTAAGCATGCCCCGATTGGAGCAAGGCTATCACAAGGCATTATTGAACATTTGGATCCAAGTATTAGATGTTTTTACTGGACTGATTCTTCAACAGTACTTTCATGGATAAAAAGAGAAGAACGATGGAAGCATTAGAACGATGGAAGCATTTGTTTGGAATCGTATAGAAGCAATTAGAAAGTTAACAAACATATAAATGATTGGTTCTATCTATGTACCTAATGAACAAAATCCAGCAGATCTTCCATCTAGAGGATGTTTTGCAAAAACATTAATCGATGGAAGATGGTGGGGGGGGGGGGTCCTTTATGGCTTCAAAAACCAATAGAAGAATGGAGTCGTGAAAAATATGATTGTAATGAAGAACTTATCAATGCTGAAAAGAAGAAAACAGTCATTTCATCCTTGTGTACCTAAAAAAAAAATTTCAGCCGGTATTATGTGTATTTTTCAAATTATTACAAAATTATTCGACTTATGGGGTGGATTAGAAAATTTATCAATAACTGTAAAAGGAACAATCAGAATGATAATGATTTAACAGCACTAGAAAAGGAACATCCTGAGAAAAATGTCATTAAGTTAATACAAGAAGAAAGTTTTCCAGAATCAATTGAAGATCCCAAACTGTCTACGTTGTGTTCTCTTCTTGCAAGAATTTCAGATAGGCCAGACGACTTGAATTTTCGTTTTCCTGATGTTTTACCCTCAAAACATGAAGTTGTGAGTAGTTTGATATTAACCGAGCGTTTGAAAAATTGTCATGCGGGAGTACAATGTTTAATGAACATCCTAAAAGAATGTTTCTGGATAATAAAATGCAGGCGTACTATAAAATCAGTCATTAATAAATGTAATGAAGATTTACTAAAAGGAAATTAGAAACTATTCCTATTCCTCTTCCTTCTGATAGAGTTCGAGAAGCTGCGATATTTGAAGGCGTTGGTATGGATTTAGCAGGTCCATTATGTGTTAAGTCTAGTGAAACGGTTTGGATAGTACTCTATACATGTGCAGTTTATTAATTTTATTAAATACATACTTAAATAAAAAGTTTACCTCGAGTTGGATTTGAACCTACGACCTGTACTTTGCTAGAGTAAAATTAATAAAAAGTTCTAATTACATATTTACTTATCCGTCCATAACAAAAGCTTATTATAATTGTTTCTTCTTTGTCTATGAATGCTTTTCTGCAATCTTTTAGACGTTTGATATCACGAAGAGGAAGACCGTCTACTATGTATGGTGATAATGGAACTAATTTTCTGGGAGCTGAAAATGCTTTTCAGAGTTTAAATTGGACAGAGATTGTTCAGAAGGCTTCGATTCAGAAAATTGATTGGAAATTTAACCCTCCAACCGCCGTACGGTGGGGTGGTTGTGGGAAAGTATAATTAGTCTTATTAAAGAGCTATTGAAAAGGGTATTAGGAAAACCACATCTTTCACTTGAAGAACTAAGTACAATTCTGTTATAAATTGCCGTCCTCTTACTTTCATATCGGAAGATAATAGTGATCTAATAACATTAACTCCTAAGATGTTTCTACAAGAAATTCCTCAATAGTATTTTCGATACCGACATGATTGAAGCAAAAGAGTTGAAAAGGCGATATAGATACAGATTGAAATTGAAAGAAGTTTTAAAAGCCAGATTTAGAATTGAGTATTTGGATGGACTAGCGTTATTTTAAAAAAGGAAACAATATGAAAATAAATTAAATGTTGGATATGTTGTTCTTATCAGGGATGATAACCAGAAAAACGTTAATTGGAGGTTAGGACACATAGAAGTATTCATACCTGGACGCAATCGACAAGTACGGTTGGTGGAACTGAAAACAAAAAATGGAAGATTGCTTAGACCGATACAACGAATTTGTCCCTTAGAAATGACAAATATTGAAAGGTCAAAATTTTCTATTAAATCAAAAAATGAAGAAGACGTTAAAGGAGATATGGACGAAATTTAAAGAAACCTGAAAAATATAAATGTTAAGTCAAAATGAAATTGCAATGTCACATGACTTAATGAGGAAAATGGTTATTTTATACCCTGTATATGTTATTTTTTTGATTAGTTGTAGTAGGTAAAAAAAAAGAGAAGTGTCATTCGAATTAATAAAAGTCTTAAAAGTTAAAAATGGCCTTAAATTATATTTCTTCATAAGGATCAGATCAACGCAAGATTAAAATAAAGAATTCTGGTTAGAAACTCGCTGATTTACATCAGTGTCTGCAATTTTGCATTTAAAGTTTTTTTATTTCGCTTGGAGATTTTGGGAGAAATCCAGCGGCGGAGAGGGGGGTTTATTAGGGGCAGTTTTTTGTTTTTATCAAATATTTCTAAAAATTAATTATGTTCTATGCAATTTTTTGATACAACACATAATTTAGCGGCAAAAACATTCTTAAGGTACAATTAAAGTGTTAATTCAATTTTTTTCATCTGAATAACGATTAATTTTATAAGAAAAAGTTTAAACATATTTTTTAAAGAAAATTTAATTTTACATAACTTCCTTTATAAAGTTTCTTAATATAACGTAAAGTAAGTCTCATAATTAATTAAATATGAATGAAAATGGTTATACTGAATTATTGATATTTTATAAAAGAATTTTTTTTAAGTTAACATGTATTTATATCTATTTAATCTCTTTTTTTTAAGTTTTAAACGTCATTCTGACAGATTATTGTTTTTATTTTTACAACGTTGTCTACTCAGTATAAAAAAGGTTGCATAGTTATCCTAAAGAAATGTCGTACAAAAATCCGCAGCTCAGTTTTAAGTCGGGGAGTCGATAAGTATGGGTTCGGTTTCTTTGTTATTAAATTCTAAATAAAGCTCAAAGGAAAATGCAACATATTTATTTTGAAAAGAAACAAAATTAAAAAAAAGAGCAGTGAAGCGTGTGGAGGCAACACACCCTAAGCTGAAGCGCAAGATACAGTAAATCAGCGCGTTACCTTTTCAGGATAGGATAGCCGCAAGGATAAAGCCAACTCAAGCGTTCATAAAAGTAAGGTAATTTCACACCCAGCCAACTAATAGTTTGGTAAACCGTAGGATCCTATGATATTTACACCTATGCGTTGTAATAACAACAATTTCTACATAGTGAATCCGGTACCATCGCGCTCAAAAAATACTGGTACAGTTTATTGCTACTGTAGACACTTCTAAAATTCAAATTTGGACACATTTTTTTTGTGTAAATCTCACGATTTTCAAGTAGGTGTTAAGCATTTATCAAACTGGTAAATTTGGTAAATTGAAGATTCTTATAAACTGTCACTTTGATATTTCATGCTCATAGCCTGCTAACGCAATTGATTGTGCCATGAAACCAAACTCACATAGACAATATTTTGCTGTACCAGTATATTTTGAGTGCGATAGTACTATCGCTCTCAAAAAACACTGGACAGCTTGTTACTGTAGACACTTCCAAAATTCAAATTTTGATGTAGGCACATTTTTTGTGTGTAAATCGGACATCTCACGATTTTCAAATAGAGGTTATGCATTTATCAAACTGGTAAATTTGATAGTTTAAAGACTCTTATAAACCGTCACTTTGATATTTATCGTCATGGCCTGCTAACGCAATTGATTATGTGCCGTCAAATCAAATGCACACAGCCAAAACTTTGCTGCACTAGTATTTTTGAACGCGTTAGTACTTGAGCAGCCCATCACATAAGCTAGTAATAAATACAGTTGAATACAGTCTGCACTTCAAATGATAACGCGTTCCACAAGATCGTAAGCAAGGCTCAGCTATGTGTAGCTGAAATACTTTAACAATAAGCATCAAAATGCGTTTAGCTTTCTCAATTAGATAAGTGAGGTGTGTATAATAAATCCTAGGGCTATTAATCAAAACAATTGGTATTAATCACAAGCAAAATGTTTTACAGTGCATTAACAATAAGCTCGTAGGCTTTGTTAGGATAACTGCCAAACATTATGGTTAATGAATGTGTTTAGATTTCCAACATGACAAATGAGGTGAGTATAATCAGTGCTAATGCTCTAGATGACTATCTTCAGGAGGAAAATTTGATTTCAAATGGCGCCCTCTTTTAAGGACGAAGGAAATACAAGACGTTAGTGATTGGTCTTTCACTAACTATTTTAATTGATCGGTAAAAAGCGGATTATTGAAATCCAGATTGAATAACAATTATTTTTAAAAGTAATAGGCACTCTTCATCCAATATAAAAATGTTTATTTGACATATTCTCTAATTTATAATTTCATTAAATCATCATGAGAGTAAAAATGTCTTTGAATTATAACAAAAATTCAATTGGGTTTGGAAAACATATTTGCTTGCTGTCGAATTCCAACAACTTTCAACTGCACAATAAGTAACAACCATCTACAATAATAAAACATAGAATTCCTTGCTATTACTTCTACATATGAACAAACATTTAAATTCACACGATGCACTTTTGTAAGAAGAAGTCCACGTTGAAGATAAATACAGTAGGATAAATTCTAGCTAGCACATGTTAAATAGAATAAGTTATATCTCTGACCTTAATATGTGATATGTAGACAGAAAATCTTGCTGTAGATTATTTACAAACTGCCTGCTCGAAACGTGTCCACCGACGATTAAGTACACAGGCCTCGGTAGCTACTTGCATGTGCGAACCAATTCCAAAGCAGTAAGTGATGATACCTTGGAATTCCTTATCAATTTAAATATATTTCCAGTGATTGTCCAATCAAATAACAAAATGAAGATATACCAAGTGGGCCTAAAATGTGGTATGCGGTTTTGTCAAGGTTGAAAAATTAAAACATGTTTTAATTTTTGACAAAATTGTTTACAATATCTCTAACAATTTTAATACATATTACTACTGAAGAAGATAACTGTGTTATCGAAACGTTTAGATTGTATAATTTAAAATACACCATTAAGAAACCCAAAAAGATAAGTATTTTATTTTCAGAAAATCTCTTTTGCCGTTTCGTCAATGTTTAACATCATTTTTATAGGGAAATTTTCATACAAAATAGTTCTTTACTTTGTAAAGTAATATAATCGCTATTGATGTGGGTTTAGAAAATGTTACTTGCACCCAAAGTGGATTAAAATACGATAATCCAATACTGTTTTCTTAATAGAATTGTAATTTAACCAGATCGTGTTAAACCATCACCTAGAGGTCGTCTTCGATCTATAGAGGTAAAACAACGTTTTATAAATAAAGTCCTATTATATACTTTACATTATTTCAAGCTTTTCCTTTACGTACTCATTAAATGTTCTGTACGTATTCGTTGAAAATTCTTCACGTATTCGTGAATATTCTTTAAGTATTCGTGAGTAGGCAACAGTTTCGTGTCTTGAGAATATACGTCGTGTACCTTTTCGTCTTGCTTTTTGTTTTGCTATGATGTTCTCTTTATTGGCACTACTCGTAAATGGCTGGTAGCTGTGCTTCAAGTACTTTTGTCACATTACCATTGATGTTACATTGTCACTAGAGATTACGATGATGGAATCTAACTGCCTGTGGGCTACCGACGACTCGTAATTTTCACAGCTGCACTAACCAAGGCTCAAGTATTCGTTAACACCAGGTCAGACTATTCCATTATCGCATGTACTAATAAACATTGTATTGCTGAGTTTACTTCCTAACCTGGCATACGTTATAAGCTGTCTTACGCAGAGATAACTAGAAGCTCTACAAAAGAAAAGGTGCGTTTAAGTTAACCATACTACAAAGTAATAACTGTTTACCTTTGTTTCTTTGTCACATTGACATCCGAATCCATTTAACTTTCATAAAGATTTCACTAAAGTAGAATTGATATAATTTGATCAAACCGTTAATTAGTATTTTGTGCACATACAACCAAATTTAGAGTCATTACTGAAATTTTACATAACACACCCAGGGTTGAGTATCTATCTTTAGTACGGTTTTAATTACAATTTTCGCTACCGTGCAGTAGCAGAAACGCAAAGCATTGTGTTGTACCGGTTGTATTTTTCGTATTATTTATGAGTTAGGTCAAACTTTCGCGCGGGACACCCTGTTATTTTAAATTATATTTGTTAGTTTTAAGTATAATTTTTCTGTCATTGGGATAAGAGTGTTCAGATCATTGGATCTAATATTAATTGATTAGTTACTCGTACGTACATGCATGCTAGGGTTTATTTAGTGAACTGAACAGGCTTCTCCGATTATGTTGATAATTGAAGCTGTTGTTAATTGTGAAACGAAAGGCAAGGCGGACTGTTACCTTTCTGATGTCGAATATTGCGGGTTGATGTTCGGAAAGATGTTTCAACGAACCAGAGAAGAGTATTACGTTCTTTTATTGAGATATACATTTATAAAGTTGATGTTATTACAAGGAGAATATCGCGACATGCCCTCCTCAGTATTAATATTAGAATCTCCGTTTACTTAGGAAGTTTTACGATTTCATATGATGATAGTAGAATAAACTCACATTTAGCACTGTTCTTTGGGAGAAATTGCATGTTCGGTACGCATGCACAATTTGTCTAGTCCTGGGAAAGTTAATCAAATTATTTATAGTGTGCCCCAAAAAAAACATTAAATTATCTAGTCTTTGAAGGAACCGTAATCAACGTCCCATTATAATAAATACAATAGTAAATGATATCAACTGTCTAGTTTTGTGTTGTTTTATATATATATATATATATATATATATATATATATATATATATAGTAGATATACTAGGGTGATCCTGACGCAATTTTGATAATAATAATAACACCTTCCCGTACAGATTGCCTACATTAAGGTCTAGGTCACACGCTTCATGCATCGAAGTATATTCCTCAAGGTCATTGAAGTAACCAGATTTGTAAAAAGTCACTATAAAAGTTACTAGATTGTTTTTCAAGGTCATTGAAGCTCTCGTACAGATTGTCCACATCGAAGGTTTCAAGGTGATCACATTACCTACGTCCAAGTACACTGTCAAGGTTTTCAAAGGGTCTACTGTACACACACCACCCGCATCAAGTTCTTAGGATTTCAAGGTATAGGGATCAACTTTCTCGTTTGTCAAGGATCACACGTTGGGGGTTCAATTGGGGGTATATAGGAGGATACACCAATAAACCAAGCTCGATTATAAATCAAATATCGATAGGAAATTTCAACGTTTATTAATCTTTTCAAGGTCACGCCCCCCATCAATTAGTTCATTGACCTCTGTCTCAAGCCCTGAGGTGTTTTTAAGGGATGTCATACAGATTGTTTTCTATGCTAAGCACGTTTCAAGGTCATCAAGCAATTCTAGGAAGTTTGCTGTCAAGGTTTCCCAAATACAGATAGAAGTTTCCCAAATACAGATGCAATTTTCAAGGTCGTACCTCTGAGAGAAGAGCAAACACGATCCATTGTTCTGGCCGAGTTAGGGTCATAATTCCTAAAAATGGATTGTTATCTAGGTCAATTTCCAGATACCCCCACCATTTCATGCTCAATTCTAAGAAATCAATTTTCAAGAACAGAGGCGATCCATTGTTTAGCCGACGCTTCAAGGTCAAAGTTGTTTTGTTCAAGGCCATCATACACATTGCCTACGTATATTCTTCTAGGTCACACAGCAATTCTTGGCTGAGCTAAGGTGATAATTCGTATAAATCAATTATCAGGGGTATTAAATAGACTTTTCAAGGCGTGGGGGATTCTACCTTTCAGGGTCACCCAAGCAATTCTTGGCCGAGTCAAGGCGTTAATTCTCAAGCTCGGGGATATCATACAGTTTGTCGTTGTCTATGCTAAAATGTGAGTCAAAATTCTTGTATTGGCTAAATTGTAATAAAAAGATTATGCTTACAGTATGTGGATTCATAATACTACTGTCTTAACCATCAAGATGAGGTAGTTTTCGTAAGAACCGGATCCGGTCCCCAAAGACAGGTAGACGTATCCCAAAACAGGCGAGCCGTTTCCCAAAACAGGGGAGCCGTTTCCCAAAACAGGACTCTGTTACCCAACACAGGTAACCACTTCCCCACTATTTCACGGTCACACCTCGGAGAAAAGAACAAAAGCGATCTATTGTTCAAGGAATTTATGGTTGATTCAGGGTCATAATTCCTAGAAATCACCTGTAGGGCTATCAGTAGGTTGTCAATGGCTAAAATGCATTGGTATAAATTTTCATGGTCATAAGACCTAGAAATCAACCTGCTGGGGTATTCCGATATATGACCAGTAAAGGTATACAAAACACTTTCTCGTTTTCAAGGCCATTGCGTACACATTGCCTGCGTATATTCTTCACGGTCACGTATAGTGACCCACCTATTAATTTATTAAGTAAAACCCGAAAGTTCATTAGGTTAAGGTCACGTACATTTTCTTTGTATATTATTCAAGGTCACACATCTGAGAAATCTATTTTCAAGGACAAAGGCGATCCATTGTTCAAGCAATTCTGGTCGGTTAGGGTCATAATTCATAGAAATCAGCTGCACGGGGTATTCAAATAGACTTTTCAAGGTGTGGGGTATTCTACTTTTCAGGGTTAGGTCACCAAACTGGTTGAGGCCGTATGTCGGGAAATGTTCAACTCAGATTTAGCCGCATTCCTAATCATTGACCTCACGTGGCTTTCAAGCAAACAATTCTTGGCTGAGTCAAGGTCATGTGTTAACCTGCAGGGGTATCCCGATCTTACCCAACCTTATCCGATCGAAAATTTTCAAGGCCAACTTTTCAAGGTCACCAAGCAATTTGCTCCAGTCAAGGTCATGTGTTTAAAAGTAGGCCAATGGTTTCTGGCCTGTCTTAGGATGAGGTAGTTTCCAAGAACTGGATCCGTTTCCCAAAGACAGATAGCCGTTTCCCAAAACAGGGGAGCCGATTGGATGCCGCATGTTGGTAATCAAGCTTAGGATTCGCTGAGTCATCTGTCTAGAAAGCGATTTTCGAGGTCATTAGACCGGTTCTGGACCACTCTGAAGTTAGTTAAGGTCAAAGGAGCAGCATCATGGTCAAAGAAGTCTGTAGCACTTTAAAGTTAGTCAAGGTCAAATCTAAAAATAAAAATTAGAAGGACCGCAGCATCAACACCAAGAAGCTCGATTCTGGACAGCATTACACGAATTTATGTGCTGAAGTTAGGTTAGGCTGTTTAAGCAATTTGGCAGTCAAGGTGTTAGTTCTTATAAAATTGATTGCTAGTAAATGTCTCAAAACACAATTATTAGATTCAAGGAATTGTATTGTATAATTAAAAATAAAGACTTTAAGTATTGTGACTATGGTGGTTTTTTCAAATAAGTTAAGGAGACGTAGATTTCACCAGCTATCCCCACCATTTCCTTGAAATTTCAAGGACACACCATATTCCAATTCAGAGAAATCTAAAAATATATAATTTTCAAGGTCACAATCCTGTACCATCCTGTCCGATCCTGTCCGATATTATCCGATCTTATCCGATCTTATCCGTATTTTAACCTCAAATGCAACTGATGCATCTATATAAGGAGAGTGCAATCATAATGAATAATTTTACGGTAAACCTAAAGTGCCGTGAAGAGCAATTAGATATTAGTTAAAGTTATAAATGGATGTCTGACACTTGTACAAAAGGGGAACTTATGATTCGAGTTGTGCGGTTTAATTAAACTACACATGCGTTCTTGTACATTTAAAATTCTGAAATTGTGTTCCAAGCGATTTTGAAAGTTGTGCATGTGTTTTACGAGTACTCATAAGTAGTTAAAGGTTAGGTACGGGATCACGCTAGAGACGATGCTTGTAATAGTTGATGTACAGGGATTCAAAACGGCAAAACATGTATCTACACCCAAAGAGCTAGCAATATATAATGGAAATTAAGCTGCCCATTTTATGCTGCATCAAATGGGGATCTGGATGTACCTCTACACAACTCTTTCCACATATACTTCGTGAACTAATATCGGTAACAGATGATGTGTTCCTTAAAGAACGAGAAAAAGCCGATTACATTCGAAAAATATTGAGACAGTTACAGAAATTGAAGGGCAACCAGCTTTACCCAAAATGAAAACAACTTGTTTCTTTCATACACAAACCACTGGTAATTGTGCTTTGACGAATGTACACTTTTATACAATGTACTTACTATGTAAGACAATATCACTAAAAGGTTTATGAAATTATGTGCTGATAGGGGTTACAAGTAAAGGGAAAAGTTTGTAATATTTACAACAAAATGCAATCATACATTATTTTAAGTGCATTATTTCATGTAAAGCTACATCCTTTGATGCAAACTGTTTCTACGGTTATATCCCAACCTATCCATATAGAGAAACAATGTTACGGAATTGAGTCAAATTGTAGCATTCCTTGTAGGTAAAATTCTTGGAAATAGCACATAAGCGTTCCTATTACTCAATTCTAACAATAGAATCAGTTCGTGATACGGAAATGGTGGTTTGAACACAAAATGGGCAGCTTGATTTCCATTATATATTCATAGCTCTTTGGGTGTAAATACATGTTCTGTCGTTTTGAATCCCTGTACATCAACTATTACAATTATCGTCTTTGTAGCGTGACCCGGTACCTAGATAAGATCGGACAGGATCGAACAGGATTGTGACCTTGAAAATAATTTTTTTAGATTTCTGAATTGTAATATGGCGTGATCTTGAAATTTAAAGAAAATGGTGGGGATAGCTGGTGAAATCTACGTCTCTTAAACTATATGAAAAGAACACCATATTCACAATACTTAAAGTCTCTATTTTTTAATTATACTATACAATTCCTTGAATCTAATACATGTAATTGTGTTTTGAGACATTTACCAGCAATAAATTCGTATAATGTAGTCCAGAATCGAGCTTCTTGGTGTTGATGCTGCTGCCCTTCTAATTTCTATCTTTAGATTTGACCTTGACTAACTTCAAAGTGCTGCAGACTTCTTTGACATTGATGTTGCTGCCCTTTGACCTAGACTAACTTCAGAGTAGTGCAGATTTCTTTGACCATAATGCTGCTGCCTTTTGACCTTAACTAACTTCAGAGTGGTCCAGAATCCGTGTAATGGCCTTGAAAATCGCTTTCTAGGCACATGACTCTGACAATCCTAAGCTTGATCACCAACATGCAGCATCCAATCGGCTAGGAAACGGCTAACCTGTGCTGCAAAACAGCTATTTGTTTTGAGAAGCGGCTCTCCTGTTTTGGGAAACGACTATCTGTCTTTGGGAAACACATGACCTTGACTCAGCCAAGAATTGCTTGCTTGAAAGCCACGTGAGGTCAATGATTAGAATGCTGCTAAATCTGAGTTGAACATTTCCCGACATATGATCTCTACCAGTTTGGTGACCTAACCCTGAAAAGTAGAACACCCCACACCTTGAAAAGTCTATTTGAATACCCCGTACAGGTGAGTTGTATGAATTATGACCCTAACTGACCAGAATTTCTTGAACAATGGACCACCTTTGTTCTTGAAATTTGATTTTTCAAAGGTGTGACCTTGAATAATATACAAAGAAAATGTACGTGACCTTAACCTAATGAACTTTCGGGTTTTACTTAATAAATTAATAGGTGGGTCACTATACGTGACCGTGAAGAATATACGCAGGCAATGGCCTTGAAAACGAGAAAGTGGATCCTATAGTATACGTGACCTTGAAGAGCATCCTCCTGTATACATTTACCGGTCATATATCGGGATACCCCTGCAGGTTGATTTCTAGGACTAATGACCTTGAAAATTGATACCAATACATTTTGGCCATTGACAATCTATTGACAGCCCTACAGGTGATTTCTAGGAATTATGACCCTGAATCAGCCATGAATTACTTGAACAATGGATCGCCTTTGTTCTTTTCTCAGAGGTGTGACCGTGAAATGGTGGGGGAAACGGTTACCTGTATTGGGTAACAGATTCCTGTTTTGGGAAACGGCTCCCCTGTTTGGAATCGTCTATCCGCCTTTGGGAGCCGGATCCGGTTCTTAGGAAAACTACCTCATCCTGATGGTTCAAGATAGTAGTATTATGAATCCACATACTGTAAGCATAATCTTTTTATTACAATTTAGCCAATACAAGAACTTTGACTCACATTTTAGCATAGACAACGACAAACTGTATGATATCCCCGAGCTTGAGAATTAACGCCTTGCCTCAGCCAAGAATTGCTTGGGTGACTTTGGAAGGTAGAATTTATACGAATTAACACCTTAGCTCAGCCAAGAATTGCTGTGTGGCCTAGAGGAATATACGTAGGCAATGTGTATGATGGCTTTGCGTAAAACAACTTTGACCTTGAAGCGTCAGCTGAACAATGGATTTCTCAGAAAAATTGATTTCTCAGAATTGAGCGTGAAATGGTGGAGGTATCTGAAAATTGACCTAGATAACAATCCATTTTTAGGAATTATGACCCTAACTCGGCCAGAACAATGGATCGTGTTTGCTCTTTTCTCAGAGGTATGGCCTTGAAAATTGTATCTGTATATGGGAAACGTCTATCTGTATTTGGGAAACGGGACCACTTGAGGTCAATGAACTTTGCCGTGGGCGTGACCTTGAAATCAAACTTCCTAGAATTGGTAGATGACCTTGAAACGTGCTTAGCATAGAAAACAATCTGTATGACATCCCTTAAAAACACCTCAGGGCTTGAGACAGAGGTCAATGAACTAATTGATGGGGGGCGTGACCTTGAAAAGATTAATAAACGTTGAAATTTCCTATCGATATTTGATTTATAATCGAGCTTGGTTTCTAATGTATCCTCCTATATACCCCAATTGAACCCCGACGTGTGACCTTGACAAACGAGAAGGTTGGTCCCTATATCTTGAAATCCTAAGAAGACCTTGAAGCGGGTGGGGTGTGTACAGTGGGCCCTTTGAAAATCTTGACCGTGTACTTTGACGTAGGATGTGGACAATCTGTTAGAGAGCTTCAATGACCTTGAAAAACAATCTAATAACTTTTCTGGTGACTTTTACAAATCTGGTTACTTCAATGACCTTGAGGAATATACTTCGATGCATGAAGCGTGGGGCCTTGAAGCGGAGGGCGCATACGTTCATGGATGACCTAATGTAGAGACCTTGACCTTGAAAACCATTGACCCTGGAGCGAGGTGTGTACGTTAAGAACCTTGGCAATGAGAGTGACCTTGACCTTGAAAACCATGTACTTAGATGTAGACAATGTGATGACTTTGAGTAATATATTCGATGCGGCCAACGTGTACGATGACCTTGACCTTGAAAACCATTGACCTTGATGTAGGCAATCTGTACGGGAAGGTGTATTATTATTAAAATTGCGCCAGGATATCTACTATATATATATATATATATATATATATATATATATATATATATATATATATATGTATATATCATCCATGTTTGGAAATTTATAAATAAATTCCGCTTACTGCGGAACTGTCGTTTATTTGCTAGTCAGGTTGCTCACCTGCGTTTTTTCTTACGAAATGATAATTTAGCTTTTTCCTTCTTTAAAGCTTATGGCACCGGTTTCTTGTCTGTTCCTTCTATCTCTGTCACTACAACCTTTGTTCTTGCTTTCTAATTAACCTAACCATCTTTTAACTCTTTATCAACGCTATCTAAGTGCTCTGCGGTCTCAGGACCATTTGACTGAGTTACTAGTCCAGCTAAATAACTTCTTCCAATTTTATGTGACGCGGTAAGTTAGACACTACAGATATGCTTATCAAGTACCCTGTCATGTCTTCTTAAAAAGCGACGCAAATGTAAATATCTGGTGTGGAACACCACACGACCTTCCAACTTACAAAATGGAAACTAAAAGAAATAACATTTTTAGGATAATTGTGCAGCCTCTTTTATAGTAAGTTAATTACGAAAATATTCAACATTGTAAAACAGAAACAGTAATCTATCTCAAACAGACGTTTAAAACTTCATGTCTGACAGATGTTAATAGACTTCTAGATGCTAACTTAAAAATTAAAAGGAATGAAATGAATTTGAATTATAATTTTTTAGGGTAACTGGCACAGTTGGTTAGCGCGGTACTCTAGCAAAGTAGGTTCAAATCCTACTCGAGATAAACTTTTTATTTATGTATTTAATAAAATTAATAATAATTTTTATTTTATTTTGCCACCATAATGTTCTTTATACACCCCAAATACGGGCGTAATGTGGTCTTTATAGCACGGAAATGTCATTGTTGCTAAGCAGCATGATTGACAGCAAACACATGACATGATATGTTGCGTTTTCACCTTCCATTTTAGAATGCAAATTATTTACAAACAAACAGTACCTTAGCAACAATTTAGCAATATCACAGTATCTTAGTAACAGCAAATTAGCCTACTGTCGACTTTATTTCACTGCATTTGCATTTAAAAACTTGCATAAAATACTGAATCTTTTTAAAATTTTGTTCCAGTTTCATGGTGCAAAATAAAATAAAACATTATGTACCACGGGCATAATTAGATTATGGCTCAGGAATATAAAGCCTCCGCCTCGCGTCGAGCTTTTAACATTCCTCGAGCCATAATCTTCTGATTATGCCCTTAATACATAAATATCTATTAGTGTTTTTATAAGCTCATTACGAAAACAGGCAACATTGTGAAAACAAAAAATCTTCATGTCAAATACTTGTTAACTTATAAAACTTCATGAAGAAAAGTTATATAAAATTAAATTTTCTTTAAGAAACACGTCTACCCTTTTTCTTATAAAATGAATCGTTACTCAGGTAATGAAAAAATTTGAAATAACACTTAAATTCTACTTTAGGAATTTTTTGCCGCTAAATTATTCGTCGTACCAAAAAATTGCATAAAATATTAAACGATATTTTTAAGTTCTATATCTAGGTATTTTTGTATCTTTAAAATAGGCAGCTGTTTTAGAAATATTTGATAAAAACCAAAAACTGCCCCTAACAAACACCCCTTTCGGCCACTGGATTTCTCCCAAAATCTAATCAGCTCTAAGCGAAATGAAAAAAAAAGCTTAAATAAAATATTTTAGGTACTTAGGAATTTTGGTTCTGGAGTTATCGTGGATACTAATTAGTAGAAAGTGTAAAACGGTTAGGACTGAAGATTGTACCTACTGTATTTTGAAAGAACAACTTCATTGCGTTCTGGTTTGATAAATAAAATTATTCCAAAAAAAGGCTGAAAAAAATTTATTTTAATAACTGTTAACAATTAAAAAATCAACAAAGTTTGTACAAAGTTTTACTAAATGTAGAGTAAATTCGTATAAAAATAGAAGAATAATTTATTATTACATTAATTATCTGGTAATGGTGTAGTTTGTAATGGTACCGTCCCAAGGCAAAACGGAACAGACGTAACTAAGTCAAAATGCGGATATGGCAGAACTGCTTTTCCCTGCAATCATGGATTAATAAATCATGAAACAAGCCTAAAAATTTTCTTACAATTAACTCGCAATATGTTTTTAGAATGCGACAATTTGTTAAAGTCGGTACCAAGGTATTTTCTGGAACTTCTAGTTGCACCCTAAACACTTTCTGCATACCCCTACGCACTTCACTGTTTGGTACAATGTGTTTTTGTATAACTCTTTCTTTTCGGTAGGATTTAGATCTTGCCAGATACTCAAAAACCTGTAAATTAGTTTATTCATTTACAACAGTGTTATAAGGAACACGTACCTGAATTATTTTGAAAGTAACTTTCGATACGCTCATCATGGACTTATTTCTAACAAAACAAGTAATATCAACTGGTTGGGATGGTGTATAACCAGCTTGTGAAATCTCAACTTTAATTGAAAGCGGTTCCATTTTAAAACATAAACAATATATATCGTTAACAGCAGTTGTTCGTAAGGGTCCCTGAAATTTCAAATATTTCATTAACATTTGGAAGAATGTTAATACCTTTATACCTTTATTAAGGTTGGCATAGAATTTAAATCAATGTAACTGCCTATTGTCACCATTCTAGAATCTTCAAGGGGTTCCAAAAACCCTTGTATTTCGACTTCTGCTGTGATTCTATAGGTTATGTGTGCTCTTTTAAGGGAAAACGTTGATGGTAAATTGCTTGGTAGGTTGAATATGTATTCATACTTGTGTGATCCAGATGTGATGAGTACTGTATCACGTTCAGCTAAAACAAAATGGTTCAGATTAACGGCATAAGCTTGCAGTGATTTATGTGTAAAGCTTTATTAGTTTGAACGTTTCTAACAGAACCAACACAACATAATTTTGTGGTTACTGTTCAAATTTTTTAAGAGCTGTTCGTCAAAAGTTAAATAGGTGCTACACTGAAATGAACCATTTCTTAATTTTAAATTACTTAAGTTTGGATAAATTGATTAGGGGACTGGGGCACATTTGACTAACTCAAAATTACCGCTAAAGAGAGAGTTAACACGTAAGCTTCAGTCTTGGGCTAGCTTACATGCCGAACTATATTCAGTTAAAATTATTTTGTCGTTAGACCCGTTTTTCTAGTTTTATGTTCCTTATTCGAAATCAGCGCCATCATATTTTACTCTGAGTGACCCTTGAAATCCATGTAAGTGTTATATGGTATATTAAAGATAAGTGGATAAAAGGTCTTTAAAAACGCGCGAATAGAGTTTTAAAGACGTTATCCACTAATACTTTACGCTATTTTCTTTTATTGGTGCACACCGAGCTGGTAGCGTAGTAGTGACATGACCTGCTTAGCATTCGGGAGGTAATGTGTTTGATTCCGTTACCGTCTACCTTGTATGAGAGGTCTTTTCATGGGTTTTCCTCATACACATGTATCGGCATGGTGACTGCGTATATGCACACCATGTGCGGCTACTTAGACGAATGCTGGGGCAGTATTTTTCCCTCATAACCCTAACTCCGTTCCTTCCGATCCTATCCTGACCACACCCATCCTTAATCCCACCATGCATATATACGTAATGTATGTATGTATGCTAGAATCCATGATTGTGACTGAAGGAGCTTGGAAAGCTCGAGCAGCCGCCGCCCCTTGAGGAGGGAATGAAATACGTGGCCTTTTCTTTTTTTTTATTGGTGCACCTTGAAATCATAAATACTAGTATTATTACTACAAAAAAAATGGAAATGAGAACTAATAATGTAAAATATGTAAATAAAAATTAATATACCTAACAATACTAACTGTACTCTCTATTTTCATTTATAAAATTAAAAGTATAAAATAATGTTTAAATAAAAGTTTTGAATTTGTTAGTAATATTTTATTTAACGTTACAAGATACTCCTGTCAGATCAATAATCAAAAATTGTCATTTAGACTTCACGTTTCTTGAATTGTTGATATTGACATGGTAACTTTCAAAATGCGGGTTTTCGAAAGTTCGATTTAAGCCGCTAAGGCGTACTTTAAATAAGTAAGAAGGGCACCAATAAAAAACCGTTTCTATAATCGATAAAACAGATTTAACCTAAAATTATGGATTTTTCGGTCACTTGCGTGCATCCATGCCCTAAAAATACTTACATATGTAAATACAATTTATTAATATTTTAATTTAGTCATGGTGGGGTAGATTTAACATATGTAGTGTCAGTACCGTATTTACCATAACGCACAAGCGTAAAGCGCCATGTTTTAGGGGCGCCAAAATTTATAGATGACCAAAGAAATTTAAATCACGTAAAATTGATTGTTGTAAATAAAACTTTAAATCAAAATCTTATTAATTTTGTATCTTTCCATTAACATTTTTAACACTTTAAACATACTGTAGAATACGCACATGTATAAACCTTCCTAAAACAATCTGAAATTTTATTTAATTGAAATACATTTGGTTTATGTTTAAACACGGCCGCAAGTACTGTACGCATATTTTACCTTACCTTGATTGTGTTGTGAATGTATTCATTAACAACTAAAATGTTTGAGCTGTTTTTTAGGTTTGGTTTCAGACATGAAAAGCGTCCGACCAAACAACCGACTGGAGACTGCCGCAGGTTTTCATTGAGACGTTACAGTGTCAACGTTGTGTTGAGGATAGTTAATATTCATATTTTGTTAATCCGAACACATTAAGTTTCTGCGGTAAACATCAAAACGTGCCGTTATCGTCCATTCAGTCGTCTAGCGACGAGTCACTCAGCATCTAGAATATTCCTTCTAGATTATTCCATCTGTGCGTATTTACATATAAAAAGGAGCCGATCCAGAAATGATTCGTCGTGCAGTGTTAAATATAAGTTAGAATTGTACTTGGATAAATTAAAAGCTTAATTGTTAATTATTTATAGTTCTGTATTTTATCGTTATTCGTAGAGCGTAAGATTTTCGTGTTAACTTTTGTGTGTGTATTAAATAAATTACGTAAAGTTTCCATCGTTATTGCAAACGTAACACTATTTTAGTTTTTTAATTTTTAAATTCAATAATGAGAGAACATCGGGAAAAATTAAGTGGTGCACAGTATAAAAAACTTGTTGATGAAAAACGCACACAACAAGAAAATGTTTTGAATAAAACTAAAAGACTATAACACTATTTCAGTTTACAAGCACCTGGAAAACCTCAATGTGAACAGACTTTGTATATGCCCAAAAACCCCGATGTTACTTATAGCATTAGAACTATCTTAGACAATGATGATACTGACGCTGTTTTAAAGGTGCATGTTTCAACTGAAAGTGTCACTGCTGCTAGTGATAGTGGTAGTAATTATGGATTAGGAACAGATTATATTGATCCTCAGCCAGGTTCTTAAAAAGATGCGCATTTTTGGTTTTGAGTGATCAGCAAGAGCAAGTGCATGTAAGTGACGCTCCCGCTGAATGGGTTCAGTTAAATAGTCAAACCATTGACTATTTATTATCCCAAGAAATCAATCAGCACATGTTCGATGATTTTTAAGCACATGTTCGATGATTTTTAAGCAACGATAGCATAAACTGTTGTAGCAAGCAACCCGAAAAATATGGTTCAGCATTCCTTGAATGAAAGTGTCTTTCGTCGAAAATTAAAAAATGGTGTTCTTCGAAACAAAAGTTATTTTGTATCCCATGCCGTCTTTCTAGTGGAACTTCAAAAATAGCAACAGAAGGTATCAATGACTAAAGCAATGTAAATATAATATTAAATCTTCAAGAAGTATCTCGCGAACAATGTCAAATTTTATTATTTCATAGAAAAAGTGGTGCTGGTACAGACAGAATAGACTCATTACCTTATAAACAAATTAAAACTCAAACTGACTGTTGGACAATTGGACTATTGAAAAAATGTGTTGCAAAGGGCAGTTGCTGTAGTAAAAAAGTTGTCATCTAGAGGTTTAGCTTTTAGGAGAAGCGCAGAAAAGTTTGGGGCTCTGAAAAATGGAAATTACATGATGTGTTTAGAACGTTCAACCCCTTAGCAAAACACCTATCAGAGTGTGGACACCCTGGCAGTGGCAAGACGTCTTATTTATCGTCAACAATTTGTAATGAATTGATGTCACGAGAAGTTTTAAATTACATGATTCAAAAAATTCATAATTCTAAATATTACAGCATTCTTGTCGACTCTACATCTGACAGCGCCTACATCGACCAATTATCCATCATTATACGACATAATGATATATACAGGAACATAAGAACAACGTCCGCAAGGGCGAAACAGGAACATAAGAACAACGTCCGCAAGGGCGAAACACATGCACATAAGAACAACGTCCGCAAGGGCGAAACACAGCAACATAAGAACAACGTCCGCAAGGGCGAAACACAGGAACATAAGAACAACGTCCGCAAGGGCGAAACACAGGAACATAAGAACAACGTCCGCAAGGGCGAAACACAGGAACATAAGAACAACGTCCGCAAGGGCGAAACACAGGAACATAAGAACAACGTCCGCAAGGGCGAAACACAGGAACATAAGAACAACGTCCGCAAGGGCGAAACAGAACAGGAACATAAGAACAACGTCCGCAAGGCCGAAACAGAAAACAGGAACATAAGAACAACATCCACAAGGGCGAAACAGAAAGATCAAGAATCGCCGAACATGTCTGGAACGAAGACCACCGCATCCAATGGGACAACATACAGATAGTTGCAAAGGACGAGAACACAACTCGTCGGAAACTCAAAGAAGCCACATACATCGCACTAGCAGAAAATCCAAGAACAGCTAGTGTAGAAATGAAACCATATGGATACCAATAAAACGCGAAGAGCTTAAGCGCAATACACCTGCGCAAGAAGTTACGGCGCAACATGCGCAATAAACTTCTGCGCAACCACGAAAGTTTATATATATATATATATATATATATATATATATATATATATATAGTTCTAAAAATATATATTGGATTACTCAGTGGCTCAGCGGTGAAGGTGTCAGACTAGTAAGTGAAAGGTACCAAGTTCGAATCTGAGAGTAGTCAACTGCTTGGGAAAAAATTATATATGACATATGAATTCGACTCAAGTGCGAAAACAGTCCTTGTCAGGACTAATCCTGAGGACAGAAGCAGAGGTCGCTTCCGAAACGTCGCGCTCAAAAAGCATAAACTGTGGAAATAGGCCGATCAACTCCACTAATAAGAAACCACAGTTACAAAATACTTATAATACAGAATTATACGATATGTTCAAATAAACGGAAATCTGTGGAGTGGTTCATTGGATTTTTGCCGAACGTGGGTAATAAATCAGAACAAATAGAAAATGCGTCATTATCAAAGTTAGAGCATCTTAAGAGGGGTTTACACCGGCTTGCAAGCTCGCATTATGAAACTTAATCCACTTGCTTACTATCTTCCTTGCGCAGCACACTCTTTGAATTTAGTAGGGGTGTGTGCAGCGGAATATGTTAAAGAATCTGTTACATTTTTCGATGCTTTGTAACATTTGTATACTTTTTTCTCAGCTTCTGATCGTCGACGGGAAGCTTTACAATCAAACTTAAAAAATAATGCTAAAGTTCCAAAACGAGTTGATGGGAAACGTTGATGCCGTAATTATTTTGTGTGAAAATTGGAATGAATATTTGCAAACTTTGACAGAAATCATAGAAAATGTATCTGAAAAGCCAACCACACGCATAGAAGCAACTGGAATAAAACGACAACTGCACCGTTTCGAATGCGTCTTTATCAGTGTATTTTGGGAAGTGTTATTAGAACGTTTTCACAAAACCAATAAAAATCCTTAATCCGTAGCTATCAACACCGGCGATATAACGCAGCTTTTTTCCTCCTTAATTCGGTTTGTAAAGTACTTCAGACCTGAAGAATCATATGAAGATGAACAGCAACGAAGTCGAAAACGAAAACTCTTTTCCAATGAAAGCCGAGATGGTGAAATTACTCTGACTGGAAAGGCAAAATTAAGAACTGAGACATTTTATGTTATTTAGGATCGAGTTGTGATGGAACTAAAGAAAAAAGCTGCAGCACAAGAAAATATTTTTCAGAAATTTTCATTTTCTTCTCTTTAAATGAATGTTCACAAGAAACTTTAATTCCGAAATGCGATTATCTCCAAGAAATTTACAATGATGATTTGTAAAATTCCTTTTCAACGGAACTTTTACATTTTTTGTAAATTTTTAAAAGAAGAGACTTAATATATTTAATTCGATTCCAAAAAAAATTATTTACAGTCAAGTATGGAAGAAAATCGGTTAGATTCATTGGCGATTTTAACCATAGAAAGTGATTTAACTGAAAGTTTAAATTATGATAAACTGATTAAAGACTTTGCTACAAAAACAATTGTGAAAGTTTTATTATTTTAAAATGTGTATTATAAATAATAAATTATCTTGCGCTACAATCTATACCCTTACAAACACCGAAGAAAAGCTGAAAACACGAGTCTAGCAAGAATTAAACGTCTTAATAAACAAAGTGCCAAAGAGTTTTATGATAACCTTGAGAAAGTTATGAATAAATATCAGTTTCAACCATCCAGAATAATAAACCTCGATGAAACCAGTGTAACTACAGTATTAGAGCAACTAAAGGTCTCAGCAGAAAGATTACTTTCGTTGGAATTATTAGTGCCGTAGGGAACGCTACACTCCCAGTGTATATTTTCCCGAGAGTTCGCTTTAAAGATAGTTGTTTGAGATATACTCCACCAGGAGGTTTGTGATTATGTAACCAATCTGGATGGATTACCGCCGATCTGTTTTTAGATGTGCTAAAACATATTAAGCAGCACCTTGATCCAAAACCGGAACCTAGTAAACATATTCTAATCATTATGGATAATATATCCATTCAGTCGATAGAATTTTGTTGCTCAAATGGCATTATCCTTTTATCTTTCCCTCCTCACACTTCCCACAAAATCCAGCCAATGGATGGCGGGGTATATGGGCCATTTAAAGCTGCTCTAAAGCGATCGTTGAGATCAAAATAACAACAATGAGAAATAATACCAGGTCCTTTTTTCGAGTCATTTACACCAAAAAACATATTATCCGGTTTTAAATCACCAGGTATTTGGTCGTTTAATAAGCATTTAAAGATTCGGACTTTGTGGTTGGTGGAAAACCTGAAAAAGTCCCTAAGCAGAATATTAGTTTTGAAGATGGTGCTGTCGCTTCCACTTCGAAAGTAACTGAAAAATCTCCAGATAATGATGAAATGTCGGAGATACCAGCACAAGCGCGCTACAAGAAACATTTAGAAGCAGCAAAGTTGAATCCCCATCAGAAAGTTCATTTCCAACTTGTGTAAGTCATGCAAGCAGCAACTTGCTTCAACTCAAAGAAAATAAACAGCTTATATTACCATTCGAAGCTGTTGAGGTAAATTTAATATGGTGGCAATACTTAAGTTTGCACCAGTATCTGGTAAACAGTTAAAAAGAGGTATTTAATAATAGTTGTTCTTTTTGACAAGTTTTTCCTGTAATGTAACGAGTGTTATTGTTCTTTTAATAAACAATTGTTGTCACTATTCACAATTCACCACAGATTGTGGGCTCAGACCGTTTCAATAGGTAGAAAAGGCAACTGTGTGAAGAAATTGTGTTCGTGCTATAAAAGAAAAGCGAGGTTAACGTTGTTGCGTGTAACCATACGCTTGGGTCAATATGGACTTCAAAGTTCAAATTGAAAAGCTTGTGGACTCTTTAAACTAGTCAACGTGAAAACACTAAGTAGAATTGTTGCTAAAACACAATGAAGTGTTGGAAGTAGTTAGAGGAAAGTACGTAAAACCTAGTGCGATTTCTATAGATGCTTAGGAAGCAGAAAATATACCACACAATTAAAGAATTTCAAGAAGGCTGATGCTTCAGCGCAGTTAACTTTAGTGGGTAGTTTAAATCCTGCAAATGTTAAACTAACAGCCACATGTGAATCGTCCTTAAAGATTTGGAACAAGTTGTTATCAGTGTATGAACAGAGCTCAGAACAAAAATGGATCGATTAATGGAGGAATTTTTACTCTCAGGAAGATTCCGGAAGAGGACATCAAAACGCACATGTCTCACTTATACAGGAATTTCATTTAACTCAACGAAGTACTTAGAAGGCCAATAAAAGCGGAGCTTCCAGAACTGTTTCTTCTAAGCAGAATTATTTCCACCCCTCCAATTGAACACTTTGAATTCAAAAGTGTATGTAAAAGTATGCCCGTGAGTGAAAAGACCACAAACAAAGCGACTTAGACTGAGCAGCACGAATCAACAGCATTTGTAGCAAGCAAGACGAATAAAACATTAGAAAGTACCAAATGAAAAGAAAAGTCTAAAGTGTTTTAGGTGCCACAAAATTGATCATTTCTCAAGCAAATGTCCAAAGAACTGGAAAAAGAAACAGAACAAAGAAAATCGTTTATCTTCAGTGAATTTGAAGACTTTTCGATTGCAGATTCAGGTACAACGACACATATAACTTATAATAAAAGCTGGTTTGTAGAATATGCCAAATTTATTGAACCACGACCCATAAAGGTAGGCAACAACAGTGTCATGCGTGCTTACGGGGAAGGCTCCATAAATGTTAAAATGATAAATGAAGGAATTTCAGAAGTTAACCATTTATCTAACGTGACGTGCTTTACAGTCCAAAGGTAGGATAGAATTTATTCTCTGTTTGTCAAACCGTAAATAGGGGTTTCTGTTTTAAAGCAAATAAATTTTGTTGTACATTTAGCAAGAACGGTCAAGTAAGGTTAAGTGGCAAGAAAACTGAAAAGGTTTTGTGCACCTTAAATATGAAAGTGTGCATTCCAGAAGAAGCTGCTCCTGTATTTAACAACAGAAGAAGAACTTTGCAGTTATGGCATGGACGTCTTTGTCATCAGAATAAAAGATCTGTAAAGAACCTTTTGAAAATAAAGGAAGTCGGGATTGAATCAGAGGAAGAATTTTGCAGTGGGTGTGTATATGGAAAGTGGCATCGAAAAGCATTTGGTGTTCGTCAGGATAAAGTAACTCAACCATGACAACGCATTCATGTTGATGTTTGCGGACCTACGCAAGAAGAACCCATCGGAGGTGCTCGCTACTTTCTACGTTTCAAGGACGAATTTTCAAGTTATCGACGAGTGTTTTTTATTAAAACAAAAACTGAGGTGGTCACATGTTTGAAACAAGTCTTGAGTGAATGTGAAGATGTCACAAATAGTGTGAAATTCTATGTGATGGAATTTAATAATAAAGGGTTCAAACCTGTGCTTGAATAAAAAAAAAATAGAATGGCAGAGCGAGAAAATCGAACGTTGGTGGAAAACGCGCGGTGAATGATACATTCTAAAGATTTACCATTAAAATTATGGGCGGAAGCAGCAAATATAGCATCTCATGCGTTAAACGGAACAGGACCCACCACAGTAAGTGACAAGAACCCCGTCGAATTGGTGTGAAAAAACAAAATAAACGACCTGATATAAAACATTTTAAAGTGCTTGGTACAGAATGCTTTATGCATATACCTAAACAGAAACGCCAGAAATGGGACAAGAAAAGTGTTTTGGGAGTTTATGTGAGCTATTGTGATGAAAAGGATGGTTTGCGCTTATGGTTACCAAAAGAAAATGAAGTAGTAAAGAGTAAAGACCTTCTGTTTAAAGACGACAAAGTTATTCAACGAAAACCTCCAGTAATAATTCTGGAAGTTGAAAACGAGCAGAAAGAATTGCATTCAGAAGCATTTTTAAGAGTAAAGACAAGACCAATGAGTCAGAACCAACCACTACTGAGGATTCAGAAGAAGTTACAGAAGTAGAGGAGCAAGCTTTACGACATCGGGGACGTTGAATGCCTGGTTATCTTAAAGATTATATTCTAATTGCAAAAACATTGGAAGCGGTGCCACAGTCGTATGCCGAAGTAGTAAGTTGTAAAAATTCAGATTAATGGAATAAGGCTATCAAAAGTGAATATCAAACTTTAATGAAGAACGAAACGTGGACCATGCAGACACTTCCTGAACGCAAGAAGGTGATTGAAAGCAGATGAGCTTATAAAATCAAAACAAAACCAGACGGTACAATTGATCGTTTTAAAGCGAGGTTAGTAGCAAAAGGCCACAGTCAAACCCCGGGAATAGATTTTCAAGAAACATTTAGCCTAGTTGCAATATCCTATACCATCAGGACTGTTTCAGTGTGGCAGCAGCAGAGAAACTTAACCAATTACAATTCGATGTAAGTACAGAATTCCTTTATGGTACTTTAGAGGAAGAAATATTTTTGAGCCAATCAGAATGATTTAACGACGAGACGAATCGGGTTTGTAAACTGAACAAAAGTCTTTATGGCTTAAAACAATCGCCGAGATGGAATAAAAGGTCATCCCTTTAACGCCCCATATGGGAACAACGGGAAAACCAACTAGTGCTCACATCTAGAGGACTGCAGCGAAATCTTATGTTGTGCAAATTATCGGTAATGCAGTTGTTTAACGCATAATGACGCACAATGGACATCCGTTAAGTATTTGTATTTTACTGGTCATCAGTGTCAGGTGCTGAAATTGGTTGTTACGCGCGTTTAGAAAAAAAATTGTGTGGGGTGTTCTTCCAATATAAACAGAATTAAGTGGCTCGAAACTTATTTATAAGACATTAGTGAAAAAATGTCTACATTTCTAACATTCGAATTGTTTTTGTAAGAAGCCAGGTAAGAACATACCTTGTGGTTTGGGCACAATGGGCGCAACCGCTGATTTCCCGACAAGTCCAGTAACGTTACGCTATTCAATTTGTTTTTTTTTTTGCAGACACAATGGATATCTTTCACCAAGCAGTGGTTAAGTTTTTTGGGCGTCATACTAGTAAACAATATATTCGAGGGAAACCGGTCCGTTTCGGACATAAAAACTGGATGTTATGCAGCTTCTTGGGATATACATATTCAATTTTACACATATTGTGATGCAAAGGATACATCTAAAGCTGATACTACTATTCCTTTAGGTTCATAAATTGTTCTCAATCTCTTGAAGATTGTCTCTGTTCCATCAGATCACGTAGTATTTTTCGAACGTGGACAACGAGCAACAGGAACAGTTAGGGAGAATCGAACTAAAACGTGCCCTTTGGCTGATGTAAAGCAATTTAAAAAAAAAGAAAAGGGATATTTAGAATACGTCTGCGACGGTAATTCGGGTATTCTCTTTGTAAGGTGGCAAGATAACAGCCCGGTAGCAATGGTGACAAATTACTACGCTCTCGAGCCTACAACTCGTGTGAAACGTTAGTCAAGTAGTGCAAAATGCAAAGTCGACGTTTCCCAATCAGCACTTTTTAAAAACTATAATAAATCAATGGATGGGGTGGACATACACGACCAATCTGTTAATAATTACCGCATCGCAGTTAGAGGAAAAAAATGGTGGTGGGTATTGTTTACGAATATGGTAAATATGACACTCGTCAACTCCTGGAGACTATATCAGCTAGTATCCCAAGAATCCGTCAGCCTGTTAGAATTCCAAAGAAAAATTGTGTTACATTATTTGATAGGAAATGAAAAGGCCAAGTTTAAAACACGACCTTCTGGACACGTGCCAGTTTCGTCTAGAAAAGTGGAGAATGTCCATTATCCAGAAAAAATTACAAAACAGTTACGGTATGCACAATGCCGCCAAAAAGCGAAATTTTCACGTCAGCAGTGCAGATCCGTGTTTATTTGTAAGCACTCGGTCAAGTAAATTAGTTGTGGTCATTTATGTGGACGATGGATTAATTGCTGGTGCGGACAAACAGGAAATAGATTTCTTCGTAAAGCAACTTGCGACAGAGTTTCAAGTAACAGTGATGCCATCCGAGTGTTTTCTAGGCATACAGATTAGGTGCTTAAGCGATGGTTCAATTTTTATTCATCAGACTTTATATGTAAACAGAATACTGAATCAATTCAAAATGACCGATTGTAATTTTGTAAGTACTCCTATTGAACAATACGATGGTGAATAAGTTAAATTAGACAAGAACGTTATATTTCGTTCGTGATAAGTGTTATTTCACAGAAATTGTGTACACCTACATAAGGAGACCGGCAAGCAGTAAAAAGAATCTTACGCTATCTAAAAGGAACTGTAAATCTAGGTTTATCTACTATCAACATGTAATGTCAAGTTACGACATTTAATGGCATATCGTAATGTCTTACTTTGCCGCACTAGTGCGGTAAAGTATCACTTTACGGCACTAGTGCGGTAAAGCATCACTTTACTGAACTATTGCGATAAAGTAAAAGTGAGAATAAAATAATTACTA
Source organism: Vesta saturnalis (assembly GCA_036346205.1). Classification (NCBI taxonomy): domain Eukaryota; kingdom Metazoa; phylum Arthropoda; class Insecta; order Coleoptera; family Lampyridae; genus Vesta; species Vesta saturnalis. The sequence goes on from JARFJB010002072.1 coordinate 398,451, forward strand.
AAATAAAATCTAACAAAATTTAATAAACTATTTATTATAAACATTAATAATAAAATTCTTGCAATTATTATTATTCCTTCCATGAATTAATTTTATTATATATCTTGTTTTTAAATAAAAAATATGAACAAAAAAAAAACTATGTCAATGGTGCCTCGCACTCCCCTACTTTTAAATATTACCACTACCACAATTTTAACCTAGCTCAACAAAAAATGTATAACATTACAAAAAAGGTAAAACAAACTTTGTTGCATTGTTTAAATGGGAATCATAGTTGGATTGGCAACCATCTACTGCAGCTCGTTGTTAGGTTTTCAAAAATATAAATATAGACATTCCTGAAGAACATCACATATGTTACTTTTCAACAAAGCAGTGCCCCAGCCAATTATGCTTTAGCAGTGAGCAATTACTTAAAAACCTGTTTTCCAAATCGTTGGATTGCAACACTCGGTTCGATGTTATGGCCGCCACGATCTCCAGATCAGTTACTACTGCATTTCTTCCTATGGATTCTAAGCACGCCACTAAATTCGGCACTTTGCATTATATACGTACCGTTGACGAAAAATATAAATATTATAGTATTAAGGGAGGTATAATACCTTGAAATCAGTGTGGAAATATCAACGTTTGCCTATAAGTCGAAAACAAAAGAAGATACTAAATTTTCGATTTTGCTATGAAATCTAGGTCAACAAAGGAGTACGTGAATGTAATAATTGCAGACTTCTATCTTTGATAACAACAAAGATATCTTTAAAAAACAACGAAATAGGGTACACACTGTACATGCGTTAATTCAATGAACATAATTAAAGTTATTAAAAAATCAAAGCAAAATTTATTGCAAGAAGCAAATATAACCAACTTACCACTGTTATATTTTTTTAGTCGCAATATGTCTATTTCTTCATGAATGTATTCTTCTATGATAGGCTCCAGTCTACTGTCATCATTAATTTTTAAAACACCTTCACCGTGTAAAATAACTGTTATTGCTAAAAAATTAAGTCCAGACACATGAAGTAGATGATATTCTTCACTTACTTTTGACCCTTTTTCCTGTTTTAAAGTGCAACTCAACTGTACCCGTTAATATTTCTCCAGGAAAAAATTCCTTTTTGTCAACATTTATTGAACATTTTTCTAGCATCGCTTGCTCAGTTATATCTGTAATAGCAGTTGTTTAATTAATTATTAAAAAAGCTGAAAAATTACAAACTATGCAATGAATTATAATATTTTAAGAAAGAATTTACTAAACCTAAACCATCACATTACATTCAGGGTGTCCACGACCCGAGTCCCCATTATACGTTTATGACGTATTATTAAAGATATAGTTTTGAAATTTTGGATTTTTGTTCCTTCGACTTGGGGCAATGCAACTAACATATTTTATATTTTATTAAAGTTCCTATTTAACCGGAGGAGGTTTGTTATAATTTCGTTATTTTTATTGAGAAGTTTGTACTTCTTGAATTTTGAAATCTCTGGTCAATTTTATGTCAATTTTTAACACCCCCCCTTGGTTGGTGCTGCTTTTTATATTGCCCTTGTTTTGCTTCGCGGCTCGGGATTAAAGACTGTCACTACTTTGTGAATAAACTTTAGAATAAATCTTAGCAGGTTATAACTAATTTATTCTGGTATAATAATATAAAATAAAACAAACTCTAAAAAGGAAGTAATAAAATAAACAAACTTAGTTATACTGGGTTAGATAAATAAAGTTGAAACTACAAATGATTCTTGTGGCCCCAGTTGGGCTATGTTAACAGGTTAATGATACCATCTTGACAGAAGCTATTGGTATTTTTTAGTTTTTTACAAGCAGAAGAAACGAAGGTAGAATAATACCTACAAAAAACGACAGATGTTTGTTATGAACTTTCTCTTGAACAGATGCGTTTATTTGGATTCGAATACGCATTTGTGTTGAAGAAAAAACTGGCTTCTTCTTGCAAACGAAATAAAATAGCCGGACAAGATTGGCTTGCGCACTTTTTAAAACGGTATCATAGATTGACAATTCGAAAACTGGAGGCAACGAGTGCTGATACAGCCTCGCCTTTAGTAAAACGAGCGTAACAGTATTTTTACATAATTTGGAGAAGGTCCTAGATCGCCTTAAACTCGGACGCGGAGATATATAGAATTGTCTCCGCCGAGCGTGTTACATTAGCGACCTTACCAGTGGCCATATCTGCAGTTGAAAACTCAATTTTCCCCTTCTTTATCTTTCCTGGAACAAAGTTCCCCGACCACGTTTTGGATAATGCTCCATCAGGAAGTGCAGGAGGTGAAAACCCATCTGGGTGGATGAAAGAAGAGCATTATTTCTATAAATCGTTTCTACATTTCGTTAATCATAGAAAAACTAGTCCTTTTATTCCTTTTATTTGACAACCACGACTCACAATTTTCTATTGTCCATGGACTGCTACAAAGAAAATGGTTTAACCGTTCTTTATTTTCCACCCCACAGCAGTCACAAGCTACAGTTACTAGACCGCACAGAGGATGGATCTCTGAAAAGATTTCTTAACACTGCCTGCCACTCTTGGATTACCTCGCATCCAGGAATGATAATGACTATATATGATACTCCCGGATTAGTAAATGAGACGTTATATCGTACTGCCTCACCTGAAAATATACAGTCAGGTTTCAGAGTTACGAGAATTTGCCCCTCAATAAGGACATTTTCCTTGAACACGAATTTATGGCTGCATATGCTACCGATAGACCCAATCCCGAAGACAACGCTACCCCGGAAGCTAATCCTAGGCTAACAACTTAATCAGATGCAGATGCTGTGAATGCGAAGGACGATGATCCTCAAGAGAACAATTCAACTGAGAAATATCTGGTGTGGAACAACACACGGCCTTCCAACCTACAAAATGGAAATTACAAAAAATGTAGTAACTTTAATAAAAAATTTTTAGCATAATTATACGTCTTCTATAATAAGTTCATTAGGAAAATAGGCAACATTGCAATAATAATCATCTATGTCAAACAGACGTTTAAAACTTCATGTCAGATAGACGTTAATAGACATATAGGAGCTAACTTAAAAAAATCCGTTCTATAAAAATATCGATAATATAGTTTAAACATTTTCATTCACGTTTATTTAATTGTTACACATATGTGGCTTTATATTAAAAAATTAAATTTTCTTCATATCGACATGTTGGTATTTTCAGCTGTTTCAGAAATACTTGATAAACATCAAAAACAGCACCTGATATATTCCGCCGCTGAATTTCTCCCAAAATATTATCAACTACAGCACAAATGAAAATAAGCTTAAATACAAAATTTTAAGTAGGTACACACGCCGCGTACCCTTCTACCCATCCGCATTTTTTGGTGTTACGTCGTTGGTAAAATTCGATCTCATAAAATGCTTACCCAGTTCTTTAGCAACAAACTTTTATTTTAAGAATTTTCGATTTTTGCACTTATTTTTGAGTTTTTGGCCAAAATTCTTGTTATTGTGCGTACTCGTTGCGGACATAATTTTTACGTACATTTCCTTAGACAACAGAAATCGATGCGATTTCTGTAAAGTGACGTGTCAGTGTAAATTTCAGTGTTAGTGTCGATCAACAAATAAAGACAACAATGCCAAGAACGTGTTCAAGATATATATATATACAATACACAAGTGTTTGTTGACGTCGATTTTCTGAATGTGGGTTGCGCCGCTTCAATGAACAAGATCGAAATCTATGATATATATATATATATATATATATATATATATATATATATATATATATATATATATATATATATATATATATATATACGTACATATACATATATACATACAGGGTGATTCAAATTCGAGGCTAACCATGGGGATTTCGAAAACGGTAAGAGATAGAGGGTGGTTTAAATTTGGCAAAGTTGCGAAATTTTGGGAATAACAACATGCTGCCGAGAAACCAAAAAATTTTATTTCGTTTTCGAGATTTTTAAAAAAACAAAATCTCTCATTTTCGTTTTTATTTTTCCTGACCTTGTTTACAAAGATATTCAAAATTAAACAATACATTCTTAAGACAACTTTTTTGCCTACAAAATGGCGGCATCAAAATTTTAATACGACGTTTCGTCTTCTGCCGACCATCATAAACTTTTTTTTTCTTACGGCTGCCATCTTGAATTCTTAGACCACTAAATAGACCCTTTTTATGATTCCAAAATGTATAATTTGCCTACCTTACGTTGAACCGTTTAGCTAATATTATCAAAAAGTAAAATTATTGTTGATTTTAAAAACGATCTAGATACCATTGCACTGTAAATGCGTGTACATGTTGTTTTTATTATCAAGATACCTAAATTTCAAAAAAAAAAAATAAAATTACTATTAACACATAATGTACTTTTGACTTATAAAAAACTATGAGAAACAAGTAAACGAAAAGGAACAAGTAAAGCAAGAAAAATAACAATAAATTAAACTATTTTAAACGTTTAGGATTACAATAGGTGTTAAAAAGAAAACCATTTTGTTGTACACATATTAGCTCTTTTGATTACACTACGTATTGCTCGTTGAATACTTCTTCCGGGAATATTTTGGCAGGCAGTTATAACGCTATTTCGAAGTTCTTGGATGTTTTCGTAGCGCTGCTTATAAATAATACTTTTAAGGTTCCCCATAAAAAAATCTAGCGGAGTAAGGTCAGGACTACGCGCTGGCCATTCGATAACACCTCTGTTACCTATAAATGCGTTTGGAAAAATTTCGTTTAGATAACTACGAACTAGAACAGCGTTATGTGGTGGGCACCATCTTGCTGCCACCAAAATTCGTTAAGTGGCATTTCTTGTAAATACCCCAGCATTGGTCCTCTTAAGAACTCTAGATATCTAACTGAATTTAACGTATCCTCATAAATAAAAGGGCCTAGTAACCTATTCTTAGTTAAACCGATCCAGACGTTAAACCCAAAGCGAATTTGATCTCGGACTTGCCTGTTCTCTCTAGGATTTTCAGTTGCCCAGATGTGTTCATTATTGCGATTAAAACGTCTAAATTGGAGAAGCGACATTCATCAATCCAAATTATTTTTCAACAAAATTCGCATCGTGGTTTGCTTGGTCAAGTAACCAATTGCAAAATCTAAGCCGCCTCTGGTTATCACCGGGATGTAAAACTTGACTTGTATGTATTTTATAAGGTTTGAAATTCGCCTCATTCAATGTTCTCCACGCTGTTGTTTGCGGATATTTAAATTTACAGATACCTCTCTTGTAGAAATAGACGGGTTTAGTTTTACCTAAAATTAAATCAAAACATAGGTCTGTGACAAAAAAACATAAGAAAGACTTACTGTATCAAGAATTTCCTCTTTAACTGCTAAAGGAGCCTACTCCGTATTTCGGTCTTGATGCATTAAATTGTCCGTATTCTGACAAATTTCGGTGAAGTCTTAAGAAATAACTTTCGTTTGGTTGATTTCTTTCAGGATACATTTCAAAATAGGTGTTTAATGTATCTCTCGAGTTTCTGCCTTTGGCCTAATAGACTTGCAACATGTCACGCTTTTCATCATTTGAAAATGGCATTTTAAATACTAATACAATTACAACATTCACAAAAAAAACACAAATACAATTACAGTACAGTAGCCATATTAAATACAATAAAGAATAATCAAATTCAAAGGTATCTTGATAATAAAAAACAATATGTGCACGCATCTACAGTGCGATGGTATCTAGATCGTTTTTAAAATCAACAATAATTTTACTTTTGTGATAATATTAGCTAAACGGTTCAACGTAAGGTAGCCAAATTATAGCTTTCTAAGAACTCAAGATGGCGGCCATAAGAAATAAAAAGTTGATGATGGTCGGCAGAAGACGAAACGTCGTATTAAAATTTTGATGCCGCCATTTTGTAGGCAAGAAAAAGTTGTGTTAAGAATGTATTGTTTAATTTTGAATATCTTTGTAAATAAGGTCAAGAAAAATAAAATGAAATGAGAGATTTTGGTTTTTTAAAAATCTCGAAAACGAAATAAAATTTTACGGTTTCTCGGCAGCATGTTGTTGTTCCCAAAATTTCGCAACTTTGCCAAATTTAAACCACCCTCTATCTCTTACCGTTTTGAAATCCCCATGGTTAGCCTCGAATTTGAATCACTCTGTATATAAATACATATGACTTTCATAAAAATGTGACGCACAGTAGTGGTTGATCGATTTTAATAACATCCTCACAAAATGCCTCTGGTGATGAAACAAGAGAACCGAAATCAAAAACGTGTTTTCAATAATGAATTGCGCCACTATGAGTTGCTATGCACTAATTTAAACAGCAGTGTATACTGTCAACCAAGTGATCAATTTTTTCCTGCTGTATATCATCGTCGCGTGCACAACTTGGTTTACTCTTGTACAGCACTCAAACCAAGAAAAGCACAATGACATTGATCACAGATAAAATAAATAAAATAATTCTGAACTAAAAGACTACAAGTTAATTAAGTATGCGAGACATTAACATACATAAGGCAAAGGGATAAGGGTCGCTCAACAAAATCTTTATTTTTGGTAGGCATCAAACAAATAGGCCTCAGAACGTAAGTCCCCAAGTTTGGAACAATACAGTAGAGCAGTCCAGTGAAACAGTTGTAGTCGCATTAAATGTCTCAAAGGCATTTGACCAAGTTGGGCATAAGTGTTTACTTGCCAAACTCACCTCGTTTGGGTTAAATGATACGCTCATCAACTGGGTTTCTAGTTTCCTTGATAAAAGCGAATACGTGTCGTAGTTGATGGCTTTTTCAAAAGAAGTTAGCATTAACGCGGGCGTACCACAGCGATCCATTATAGCGCCTACACTTTTCTGCTGTACATAAATGACCTTATTTCTTCAACAACTAACCCCATTCATTGCTTTGCTGACGATAGCACTCTTCACTGTAGTTCATCTCAGTCTACTCATAGTGATAATCCACCTTCTATGTCAAATCAAGAAATTAAAGTTGAAATGGCAAATTCAATCAACAAAGACATTCAACGTATTCTCGAATGGGAAGCAATAATCTAGTTAAATTTAATGTTAACAAAACTCAGTGTTGCCTTGTGTCCGCCAAAAAATCGATCATTTCCTGTTGTAAGTATGAATGGCTCAGTTCTTAAGTTTTCAGACTCTATTAATCTGTTGGGTATAACTGTATCTTCAAATCTCTCATGGGTAGATCATCTTCAGTCAGCTACCAAAACAGCTGCTCGTAAAATAGGCTTTTGTACAGATCTAAGCAGTACTTTACCTCTCGACAACTCCTTCTGCTGTATAAGGCCCAAATTCGGCCTCATCTGGAATATAATTCTCACCTCTGTTAGTGCTCCCCAATACGCTCTCGATATCGTTGATCGTATTCAAAAGAGAGCGATTAGGCTTATAAGTGACCCTTCCTTAACTTCTCACATACAGTCCCTTGAGCATAGAAGGATGTTTCAGTTCTTTCTTTGTATTATCGTTATTACAACGGCTATTGTGCTACTGAATTATATTCTTTGATACCATCTCGGCTATCTTAGCGAGAAAAACTCGGTTCGCTCATTCACATCATCAGTATGCAGTACAAATCTCCACTTGTCGTACCAAACGGGCGCAATCCAAATTTTTCTACACGGCTTCTGGAACTCTGGAATGATCGCCCTAGTTCCTGCTTTCCTCTCACTTATGACATGAGAAAATTTAAGGTAGCTGTTAATAGGCATCTATTGGTAATTCATTATCCTCTATCCATCCTCCTAAGTGTTTCTGAGTGCTTTAGCCTGTTCAGGTCCACAATCATAAAAAGAATATATAAGAACAACAAAATATTTCCCGTAGGGGAGTGACGCGATAACGTTGCAGAACCAAACAAATATATTTATATAATAATAGTAGCACATCTCTTACATTTTAAGTGCTTTAGTAAATTAAGAGACATACAAAAAATGAATAATCAAAATAGATCAAATCAAATAGCAATACCAGACCATAAGCATAAGCGGCAAGCAAAGCATGAAACGTTTAAAACGAAGCGCACGCGGTTTGAGGAAGAGTCTCTTAAAATCCTAGCCCACGTAACACTTATTCAATTTGTAAAGTAACAAACAACGCTTTGTAGTACTACAAAACAGCCTAAGGGTATGTAACTTATATAAATCTGATATGCACTAAGAGACACAATTTTTCTAACAAATAATAGTTTTTTACTATACTATTTATTTATAATAACCTACACATTTAAATAGTGAATACTCAAACAAAACTAAAATTTATAATTGGTCAAAATAATACCCAGATATAATATATAAAAAAGTAACACAACCTCGTTTCCGGTTAATCATCTGATTGTACACAAACAATGTAAAATAAATAGTGCTCAAGTTATTTAATTATGTCAGGAACATTGAATAAGTGAACAATGTATAGTTCGTAAACCTACACTTGGTTTTTACTTTTAGATAAGCAAACCATGCTGGAACGGAAGCAAATATTATAGTTATTTAAAGCACACTTCAACAGCTGGATTAAATATTTCCGCACTCAATAATACTGGTTATATAAATTTTAAGTATATAAGTGGTAACCTAAAGCGTGTAAAAATGAGGAACGTACCTTCTAATGAAGCGAAAAGTTATTTAAATTTTTTTAAGAAGACTTGTATCCGTATTGAACGAAAGAGAAATTATTATCAGTATTCAATTAAACAAGTGATTGAAACAAAGCCAGTCTAACTGAAATGTAGTACATTACAATAGAAATTTTTGTAAAGATACAGAAAGGTTTCTAGCACATCTCGTTTCCTTCAGCGTAAACGTTCTACAAACACCTACTAAACAAAAATGGCGTTATCCCAAAAGAATCAAGTGACCTTTAATTTTTCTTCTTGGACACTCCAAAATATTCTCCTTTATCAAAAGTTTAAAGCTACTATATAATCCGTAGTGATACTATACGAAACGTTCCACGTGAAATAGCCGTAGGCACCATCTGTTGCCTACCAGCCAGTAAATAAAACTTCGTAAAACGTGTGTGAAAGTGCACGTGTACGTGAGTGGGCGTGTGGTGCGTATGTTCGTGTACGTGTGTCCGTATGTGTGCGCCTGTATGTGTGTGCGGGGGGATCTGCATGTGTACGTGCGTGCGTGAATAACTTGTCACGTGGTAGGAATTTTGTCGATTATTGGCCATTACTTCCAAAATTATGAATTATTTAGTAGTACTTGACTTCTGAAATGTAGCATAAGTTCATGAAACTGAACTGATGCACAAATTCTTGAAAGCTATGGAAATATTCTAAATTTTTACAAATGGTAATCGCCTTTAGAATCCCAATTTTGAAAACGAAATAAAGTTTTTGGTTTGTTTATCAAGTCTAAGTTAAGATTTGGTTTACGTATTGGTATCGATACCTAGTGGAGTCCCTTTCAGTAATTTGGTTGAGAATTAAGTAGTTTCTTTGTAAATAATAGCATTTTGTAAATTTTGTCAATTATAATAAATATTGTCGTAAAATTGCGTCGGTGGAAAAATTAAATGCTGTATTAAAATTGTTACATATGGTGTAGAAAGGATGTATCGCAGTTCTTAAGAATGTTGTAGGCGAGAGCGGAAGTTTTTCGATAAAATTTTTGCTAATTCGGTTTTGGCGCAATTTCAGAATTTAAGTAGTAAATTGTTATGATTGGTTAATTAAAAGGTAAGGGAGATGATACCGAAAATGGCTTAAACTGAATGATGTTGAAGTCAGTCTTGTACGAGGTGTAGTAGAAGGCTTACGTTTTTGTGCATTGTTTGCGGTTTCACAATGTACGAAAAAGGGGTTGGTGTAGGCAGAGTTATATCATACCGTGAAGTTGTACCGAACTCTACCGTAGATGGTTTCTCAGTTTCCACTGGTTGGGGTCTTACAGAAGTTTCAACACACCCCCGGTATATTTTATCGTTGTGTTTCGTTTTGTCAATAGTGACACTTTTGGGTCATAGAAATAATTGGTTGTAGTGGTTTTTTATGAAGTTATTCTGTTGAACTGTTCATCGCATTTTGGTTATGCGGATTAATGTTAACGAGTTCCTGGTTGAAGGGGTAGTTTCGCGTACATCGCACAGCTCAAACAAATGAAGTACACTACTACTACTAATATACTTTATTTGTTTAATTTACAGAAATTTTGGAAAGTGCTTGCGTTTTACTACTTACACTTGCCTTCTCTATTTACACTCTTTACGGTCTCTCCTATCTTCACTTCACCTACACTAACTTCTTCTCTCTTTTCTCTTCTCCCATTAACTGTCTTCTTCTGTTCCATGTTTCTTGCATCCACTCCACACCCCTTCCTCCTTCTTCTAGTATCTCTTCCACCGTCCTCTCCTCCTTTAATTCCCTGCATTCTTGCAACATCTGCTTAATCGACTCTATCTCTTCTCCGCACAGCCTACATTTTCTCTCTTAGTCCCTTCTCTAGTACCTGTTTCTCCTCTCTTCGTTTCCACATCTAAATCTCGTTATCATTTTCTTTCTTTCCCTCCTCCCTTCCCCAATCAAATATCTCGGTATCCCTTCTCCCTTAATATTCCTATAGTTTACATTGTATTTTCCTTCTTTTACCTTCGACCATCTTTCCTGCTTTTGCACATCTCTATCCCTTCTAATTATGTCCTCTCTCACGTTCACTCTTTCGTAATCTTCTTTCCTGGCTTCTTGTCCATATTCTATTCTTCCTTCTCTTATTTCTTTCCAGCATTCTTGTAGAATTTTATACTCCGTTCTTCTACTCATTTCCTCCTCGTACTTCACTGTTCTATTTCCCTCCTCCACTCTTATTTTCTCTATTTGCACCTCCTCTCTAATGATGTATCCTGGTGTTTCTCTTTCCACTCCCACTATCCACCTCCAGCATTTTTGTGCAGCCCTTCTATCTGTTTGTATTCTTTCCACCCCCACACTTCTCCCTGTACAGTACCACACTTTTTATCAGTTTTTCAAACAATAATTTTCTTTTCCTTATGTCCATTCCAAGCAGTCTTTCCCCTACACTCTACACTTCCCCTATTAACTTATTCCCTTTTCTCAGTCGCTCTTTTATATGTTCCCCATCTTTATTGTCTTGTCTCATTGTGTATTCCAGGTAAGTGAATTCCTTTACTTGCTGAATCTCCTCATCCTTCCATTTTCATTCCTCCTTTTTCCTTTTTCCACCCCTTTTTCTCCATACCATCACTTTAGTTTTACTCCCATTAACTTCCAGATCTTTCCTTTTCAAATATCTGTCAACGTTTTTAACATTCCCTTCATTTCTTTTTCCTCCCTTGCTAATAACACTATATCATCAGCGTATGCCAGCCTCCATACTTTCACGTTCCCCCACCACCAAGCCTCCCTCTTGTTGTCCCCTTAATGTCTCCTCTAGGTCTCCAGTATATACCGCGAAGAGACTTGGGCTCAGTGGGCATCCTTGTCTCAATCCTTTCCTGGTTACAAATCTTTCACTCAGTTTACCATTTACTCTCATTCTGTTCCTCGTTTGTATTTCTTGTATCCTTTCTATTATGTTTTCGCTTATCTTTTTTTTTCTCATGAACTCCCACAACTTTTGCCTGTTTACCCTATCAAATGCCGCTGTTATGTCTACGAATACCGCTACCATTTTACCTTTTTTCTTTCCTAATTCCTTGTTTGCTATGTGCTTCAATATGTATACGTTATCCGTCGTTCTTCAACCTTTCTTCCAGAATGTATATTTTGTAGGCAGTGTTTAGCAATGTAACTCCCCTGTAATTTGTCATCCGATTCTTGTCTCCTTTTTTGTACACTGGGCAAATATGTCCTTCCCTCCACCTCTCCGGGAATCCTTCTCCTCTTCATATTTTGTTTATTATTTCCGTCATCCTTTTTATCACCTTTTCTCCTCCGTATATCCACTCCTCGCCTTGTATCTCATGTTCTCCTGCCGCTTTCCCTTTTTTACCTTCTTCATTGCCTCTCTTACTTCCTCTTCTTTTATTCCTTCTTCTTTTTCCCCTCTCTCGTGTCTTTTGTTACTTTGTTCTCCTTCTCCGTCCTGTATTTGTTCTCCCTCCAGCGCGTCTCTGAAATACCTCTCCTATTCTTTTATTTGTATTCCGTTTGCCATTCTTCTCCGCTTTTCTTTCTTTAAACATTTCCTTCTGTTTTTATCTCCTTAACCTGCTCTTCTTATTTCTTTTTGCTTTCTTCCTTTTCACTTTCGCATGTTTTCCTGTATATCTTTACTGCTTCTTTATATTCTTCTTTTTCCGCTTTCCCCGTTCTCCACCGTCTTAGTGTTCTTCTTGAATTCCTCTTAGCCTCCTTACGTTCTCTATCCCGCCATCTTTTCCACCCCATTTCCCCCCCCTTCCATTTTCTAAACTTTACTTTTACCGTTGCTTCCTCCATTCTCTCTATCATTTCTTCCACACTTTCTTGCACTCCACTACCTTCCCATCTTATTTTTACCATTTTTTCTTTGTACCTCTTTATACTCTCTTCTGTCCAGATTTTCTTAATTATATATTCCTCTTCTTCTCTGCATTCTTCTCTTTCTCCCCCTTCCATTATAATTTCCAGGGGTTGGTGGTCCGATTCAACCCTCTCCCCTACCCTAAACATCTTCATCTTTTCCTCAGCCTCAGCATTCGTAATTACATAATCTATTATTGATTCTCCCCTTGCTCCTATATACTCCACCCTCTCTCTTTCTTCTTTATTTCCATTCATTATTTCACAACCTCTCTCGTTGCGCATGTCTAACAGTTCTTTTCCTTCCGTATTCAACACTTTATCTTTTGTCTGTCTTTTTTCCCGTCCCTCTCTTTTCTTGTAATCCTCCCTCTTCCCCTATTCTCGCGTTAAAATCTCCTCCTATTATTGTCATACCTTCCCCCCTCTCTTCTATCACCTCCTCTAAATTTTCTCTAGTCTCTTTCATCTTTCTACTGTAGACCGTCACTATTTTTATTTTTTCTTTACCCCACTGTATTTTTCTTTCTATGACACCTCTTCCTTGTTGCACTTTCTCTTCATCTTCCAACCATTTTCTTTTTATTCCCACTACTACCCATGAGAGTTCACTTGGCATTTCCCGTTCCCACCACGCCTGTTCTTTTTCTTCTAACCATGTCTCTTGTAATCCCACTACGTCCTGCTCCCTAACATACTCCGAAAACTCTTTATTTATTCTTTATGCCCGCCACATTCCAGAACAGTATCTTTAGTTCATCCATCCTTTCCTGTAGTTTTCCCTTACTTTCCCTTTGTTCCCTTGTTGTTCGTTTCCCTTTCCTTTGCTCCTTTGTCCATTTCGCTGCCGCCTCGTTATCCTACTTTCCCCTCTCCCTCCCGCTTCTTTTAGTTTTTTGGTCTTTGGATATCCCTTCTATCTCCCCTTTCTCTGCTTAGCTCCTTCGCTCTCTCACTCCATACGTATCTTTCCCCATCTATCTCCATTTTTCTATATCCTACCCATACTTTTCTTCTCTCCGCTCTTCTTTCCGCCGCCCTGTTCGGTATTTGTTTTTTTACACTCCTTTCTTCCCTTGTTAGATCGTGGTCTATGCAAATTCCTGTACCCCTCAGTTTTCTCTTCTCTGCCGTATATAGTGGCGCTGTAATACAGGTTAGAATAAATAAATTAACGATAAGGAACGCTTTGTAAGTTAAGCAATGCTCGCAGGTACGGATAAATATTTGTGCATTCATGTTAAATCAGATGAAAAACTAGTTACTTGTGTGCTTTTGGTTGAATTAACTGTCGTAATTTAGTTCGACTGAGATACTATTTGGAGACCGTTACCGTGGAAATTCAGTTGAGCTCTATCGATTCAGCACGTGATCGACCAGTTGAATAACCTATTTTGTCGTAGTCCAGGAGAGGGAGAGTATTCTATGCCGCTTGATTTCGTATAAACTGTTTAATAAGAGCTATTCAGGCCTTTTAGCATGCGTGTTCATCCACATGACTTCCTTTGTTAATTTCCTGACTTATTTGATTACTTTTGTGTATTGAAGGTACATTTCACGAAGATTGGTCAAAATTGATATTTCCGATAACTTTGTTATTTCCGTTTTTATTTAGCATATGAAGTAATTGAACTTGGGGGATATGACCTTACTGCAAGCGTCAACAGAATTTTATTACTGTACGTTGTTGTCTTGTACTAACTGTACTAAAAGTTTGAGATGTATATATGTCATATTATAGGACCATTGTAAAGGTTTATAACTGTTCTATTAATAGATATGAATCTATTGTTACTTCGTCCTCTGTTACTGCTATTTGCTGTCGTAAAGTAAAAAGTTACGAGTTTAGATATTTTTGACCCACATTTAAGATTTTTTTTAGTGTTCAAATTGTTCTATGAAAAATTTCGAGTTAAATAATTGTACAGCGACAACATCCATTTATCCATTCATTTAGATTGTAATCAATTTTATTGAAGTTATACAAGTTTTTTTTAAGTAAAGTAAGTTTCGTTACGCTTCAACGTCATCACTATTAAGAATTTCTCGATTTGAGCGTTTGCTATTTTGGTTTTGGTAATAAGTCACTTTAAAGGAGATTTTATACTATAAAGTAACGTAACTATGAAGTAAGACGGTCGTTGACCGATCAGCAGTTTGTTTTTGCATATGATAGTTTTTTATTGGAATCATCTGATAAGCGGTCGATTACCTGGATATGCCAAAAGGTAAGCAGTTTGTTTATTTGTTTGATAATGAGCTGTGTATTTTCGAATTAAGGAATTTCTACCCCGATTTCGTCGTTTATTAAATTTTTTTTATAGGTTTTAGATAGTGTTTAGTTTTGTTATGACGTACTTTTTTTTAAATTGAATAATTAATTACCGTATTGATCAGTTTCTTCAGACTTTTCCCTAAGCACCTCTCGAGAAGGGGTTTCTTAAACTGGGGGTGTTCCTGTAATAGGCCTATCTGTTACAGAACTTGTCAGAAAGTCTGTGGCCGTAAATATTTCTCGACCGGTGGGAAATATCCCACATTTCCTAAAGGTAGATGTGATATTTGTCGGAGTCATTGCTTTTTTAAATGCTTCTCCGACACAGCCAACTACTTCGTAAATCGAAATTGGCTTTCCCGGATGGTGCATCAACCAAGTATCGACAGAAGTATTGTAAGCCAAACTGAACGGTTTGAACACTCCGACGTCTAACGGTTGCAATTTATTAGTTGAGTGTGGCGGAAACGTTACTACAGTGACACCATTTTCTTTAGCGAGGTTCAAAACATTAATTGATAGATAACTCTCGTAATTGTCATATAAAAGAAAGGTGGGGTTTTCCAATGAATTAGAGGTATATCTGATAAAATACTCCATCACTTAAAAAAATAATTGTGAATTCCTCCATCTGATGGTGAAGTGAGCCCTAAAGCACCTGGTGGAGCCCCTGTCACCCGTAGGAAAATCATGATACGCGGTAAATGGTTACCGGTAGCAATAATAATCACACAAGTTGCGACCCTTTTGACAGCGAATGCCTTTGATGACTTCTGAACGGTTACGGTTCCAGTTACATCAAGATTCTAAATGCGTGTTCCATCCCCAAATCTTTCGTGACGTCTCATTGCATTATATAATTTATCAAAGAATTTAGAGACAGTAATCTGGTTAAAGGACGTAGCACGTGCCAAACTGCATCCTTCTGGCGTTCGTAGTGAAATGTTAGAATTGCGCATCCATTCCTCTCCTGCAATTTTATTTGTTGTCCATGCTTCAGGCATTTTTAAATTTTTAGTTAGATTTAATTCGTACGCCAGTTTTCTGCAATATACAAGTGGCAAGCCATAAAATATTCAAGTACATGTAATAATGTAATCAGCTAAAGATTGTTCTTGCCGTTCAGTAAAATTATTTACTCCATAATTAGGAGTGTACCTAATTGAAGCATCTGTAACTTTACCATCTGGTTACATTTTGCTTAATTTGATAAATTACCGGCCTACCTGAACAATGTCTGAAAACTCAAACCTTCGTCTTTTGCAACAGACCTAATCCTATGCACACTTAAGACTGATTCTACTGCTCTTCGCATCTTCTCTTCCGAGAATGTTCCAATATTTGTTTTTCTAGACGGATTTCTAGGAATTGTAATATTATTTTACAAGTATATATATATATATATATATATATATATATATATATATATATATATATATATATATATATCTGTTTAGTTTATTATACGTAAATTTACAATCTACTCTACAAGGAATATTAAGTGTACAAATAGGCACTGTAAGGAGAAACCACTCATTAGTGATACTCCTTTGGGAGTCCATTCACTTTAGGGTGTTTGGAGGTCGTTTGGCCAAGTTCTGCTTAACGTTTTTACAATTCGATGGGAGGTGGATAGCTTTCGAATCAAAGTGTTGTTGTGGTCTTGGAGTCTGGTGAAGTAACTTTGGGAGAATCTATGAATTTCGTCAGCTAGAAGTGGTATGTCAAGGTCCACATGTAAGGTTTGATTGGTGACATACCACGGTGCACCAGCTATAGCTCGGAGTACCTTCGATTGGATTTGCTGAATACTTTTTATTCTCGATGGCTTAGCACAACTCCAGAACTGGACTCGATAGGTCCAAATCAGCATAAGAGCACTTTGTTGGATAGGAAAAGTTTTGATTTTCGTCCGATTAGTCAATGAATTTGTTTAAACTTTGGATTTAGTTGCGATCACTTATGTATATGTTGGTTCAAGTTAGGCGTTGATCTAGGTGTAAGCCCAGGTACTTCGTTTCTGATTTCACGGGTACTGGAGTATTATTTAGAATGAACCATTATTGTTTGAGCGTACTTCCACAATACAGGGTAGTGATTAGCATACGATTATAGATTGTTGTTAAAAGTACTATGGTTTTTGTAGGAAAATTTGTCAATATTTGCCCTGTTATTAAATCATATCCTGGTGTTTTATAATTGTTTAGTTTCTTGATTTCATGCTGAATCTCCGTTGGTGAAAATGGTACCGAGATTTGCACGGAGCATCAAGGTAATCCTCTATATCTTTATCTGGTACAGTAGGTTTGTTTTAGGTTTGTGATGTAAAAGTTAAAGTTGGCATTTTGGCAATCCATAAGAGCAGCATGAAGTCTTCGAGTTATTCTGTTTAGATTTAGTTCATCGGCTGTATTTTGTGTTCTTTGCCACCGTGATCGAGCTCGTGTTTTTTCAGTTATTAATTCTTTTATATATAAAGGTATGTTATTTACATGTTGTGCTGGTTCAGTTAGGTGAGGAGTGACTTTCGATGCAGCTTCTTGGATGAGAGTGACTAGGTATTGCACTGCTTGATCTAATTCTTGTGGTTGTTTTATTTTTAGGTTAAGTTGCATTTTGTCTTCAATGTGTTTTATAAATTCACTCCAATCGGTATGCTTTGATACAAGTCTTAAAGTGGGTTTTGTTAACTCGCCGAGTATGTAAGTTGAGTATTTCCTGTTAAGTCGTTATTCGGTTCAACCATGACTAAGTATGCAGCAATCCCATAGGAGATGTAGAAGTCCAATAGATGAGGAAGTTTGGTTGAATCAGTTGGCCAATGCGTCGGTTCTCCAGTACTATAACAATTGTATTTTTTGCTATAATTACCCTAAATAAGTTTCTGCCTTTTGTGGTGGTGAGTCGGGAACCCCAGTGGGTATGTTTGGAGTTCCAGTCTCCACCAGCAATGAATCTGTTTCCTAGGGTTTGAAAGAATTCGATATAATCATGTTCAGTTATCGTATATTTGGGAGGGAGTAAATAGCTGACACTGTAAATGACCATGGGAACGCGTACACTCTAACATTTGCACCTTGTATTTTATTCGTTTGAAAAGGGTTAAGCTGGTAGTGTGAGATGGAGCTTTTAATTATCACTGCAGCTCCTGCATGCGCAGCGCCATCAGGGTGGTTAATAGCATAAATGAATAATTAGGTATACGGAGTACTGTTCTATCAGTGAAGTGCGTTTCCCAAATTAGCATTATATCTATTTTATTTCAATTCAAAAAGGTATTATCTCTTGCTTGTGGTTTATTAGACCATTTGCATTCCACGTGGCTATTCGTAGTATGTTGGCCATTATTGTGTTATTTTAGTAACTGGCGTTGATAGTAGGTTTAGCATGACGGTGTTATGGTTCATTAGCTGCGCAAAAATGTTCTTAAATTCCTTTAAAAAACAGTTAGCGTGTCTTCAGAGTTGGCTTGTTGGTTATTAGTACTGATATCAGCTGCTCCGGATTGAGCGACTGTGGAATACGTGGGGTTGCGATTTTTCAAGTTCGCGTTGTTAGGTGAGACTGTTGGAAGAGGGATTGTCTATGTTGTTTGCTGGTGTGGATCTAGGGTTTGCGTATGCTGCCCACACTTAACCCACATAAATTACCTAGTGCAGTAGGTTCTAGAGTGTCCGTAATTTTGACATCTAACTCCTGTTTTCTCATGTGGTGGTTCTACCTTCATTTTGATATTACAAAAATATTGAATTTCAAATATTGTCGTTTGGTTTGGGATCAATAAAAAATAATGGAAGTGGTTCTTTGGTTGATCTGTGCCTTATATTTAAGATGTTACTCACATGATGACCTAATTCTTCTAGTCCAGCTTTTATTTCTTCGGAAAACATTTAAGTATAGGCGAATTCCATAGAAATTAAGTTCTTTTTCGCATGGGTAACAGTGAGACACTGTCTCACGGTTACCCAGTTGAAAATGTCTCACTGTTACCCAAAGTTCGTTAACATGAAAACATGATAACAATACTAACCTCAAATATTATTTATTAATATTAACTGCACCATACACTTGTCAATACTATAGGCTACAGTCCATAAATACAAGAAGAACAATAGCAGTTTTCTCATAATTACTACAGGTGCTTAATCTAACCTGTAAAAATTTATTTTTGGCATGCCATCTTCACACCAGCAGCACAATTTGGCAACTAAACGCGCCTATCTTTAAAAGTAGACATGAAAGTTAACTTAGGATCTTGTCAATACTCATACTCAGCGCCATCTATGAATCATTTATGACATTAAAATAGTTTTGAATATCTCACTATTACCCATGTCTCATTGTTACCCGGGTTTCCGTATTGATACCATAAAAATGTATTGGTAAATTAACACAAATTTGGGAAAACATCATTACCATAAAAATTTATCCTACAACGATGTATCTTGGTAATTGTAAACTTTGTTAGTTTAAATAAAAAATGTTTACAAATATTTATTAAATAAAGCCAACACTGACAATGATAAACTTTAAGTAATCTATTTTTTGTGTAAATTTCATGCTTATTTGTTACTGGTTTACGTAGTTATTGGCTTTTGCTACACAGTTTTATAGACAAAATATTTTAAACAATGGGAATGTTGACTATTGTTTTGGAGGCTATAAATACGAAAGCACGAATCCTTCTGTCTGAAAATAACAGTAATAACAATCCATTGCCAAAATATTTATACATTGTATAAACAACCGTAGGTATTGTAGTATTTATATAATTAAAATAAACAAAATTTGAAAGTGTTTTAATTTTCTTTAGTATTGACAAACCTTAGTTTACAACCACTTAAATCACTTTTTCTTTTTTGGATTCGGTAGGTACTTATACAAGAAATCGAAATTATCAACAGCTGTTAGATGTCCTTACTTTTAAGTGTTATAATAAAATAGTATATCTTTGAAAGATTGATGCGTCATTACTATTCTCGTTATAGTGAAACAATTTAATATTTATTATTTATCTGTTTTACTTTATGAAACTGAAGTAAGAAACTTCTTGGAAAAATGAATGGATCAGTCAAAATCATAATCCCGTTAAAGTTGCCTCGGATTCCTCAATGTTAAAGTTGACCATTTGATAGTAAGCATAAATTTAAAAAAGAACTGTATAAATAAACATTTGTCTACGTTGACAATAAAACATACCTTTCGTTCTGCTAAAAACTCCAGGAAATAGTTATCTGTATTATAAGCCCAGAAAATAGGTATTTGTGAGTGAGAGTAAGTCGAGGCCTGCAAATTTATGAGTACTCGCAAACCATTTTATGGCAGAGCGATATACAAGATTTTTTGTACCCGACCCCGACGACAACAATTGTTATTAAAATCAATAAACGAAATTGTACTTTTTAAAATTTCATACCTGTTGAAATTAAGCGGCAATACTGATAACTGACAGTAACCAATATAACCTAAAAAATACAATTGCGAAATTATTCATTACTCGAATTTTGTAGGTACCTTTCCGATTTGTTGACTTTATAATATCACTGATCAACAGAGGTTGTGGTTCTCAAACAAAACTAGGTAATCTGTATATAACTTCTCTTCCTGAATTCAAATCTGTTTTCAGATCTTTTCTATCACGTGTCGTTTTTGAAATATATGCATTTGAAGTTTGACTATTATACAGGGTGAATCTTATCTAATCCGCCAAAATTAAAGAAGTACTAGAACTCATCATTCTAAGCAAAAAAGTTCATATGTACATGGGTCCGGAAATGCTTCGTTTCCGAGATACAGGGTGTCAAAGTTGAAAAAAAAAATCGCGTTTTCTTCAATATCTCTCGACTGTTTCGAAATAGTTTCATGAAATTTCGTATACGGGGTTTTTTTGGGATGACAAATTCAAATTTGTGGTCCATTTAGTTGTAGTTTCTAGAGGGCGCCAGCGGCAAAAAATTCGACCACTTTAAATCTTTGCAACTTTTTTGTGCTACACTGTATGCCATTTTGGACTAAAAAATCGATTCTCCTGTCTTTTCTGCTACAAAAAGGTATATTTTAGTGAAGTCGCTAGGAGCAACCCTTTCCGAGGAGGGCATATTTGTGGGTACCCAAATCCGACAACTAATGAAAGACAGCGGTTTCGATGCGGTTCTGCAAGGAAAAGAAAAGGTGGCGTGGAATTGTTTCAAATCTGTAGTAATCGGCTTCCTGGGCAATAACAAAGTGAACAATTTCGAGAACCTCGTCGATGAAATGTTGACAGCTTACCATAACATGGGATGTAACATGTCGCTAAAAATGCATTATTTACACTCTCATTTGGATTTTTTCCCAAGAAATTTGGGAGCTGTAAGTGACGAGCATGGTGAGCGTTTCCATCAAGACCTTGCAACGTTGGAAAAACGGTACCAGGGAAGATGGGACGCGAACATGTTGAGTGATTACTGTTGGTCATTGATTAGAGAAGACGCTAATACATCGTTACACAAAAGAAAACTGTCAAATAAAACATTTTAATGGTTATTATGTACATTTTATTATATTAAATGCATGCAATTACTTTAGCGTTTTATTTCTGCACAAAAACATGTTTTTCTCTGAAACTATACGTGCTAACGAAAAACCACAAGCAGATTCGGATTCAACATAAAAAAATGAACCTATTTATAATTAGGAGCCAGAAAAAAACTTTAAATTTGTTGATCAGTGATAAATTTATAGACGCAATTTGTAGTTTATAAGGAATTAATCCGGACATAATAACGGATGCATACACGTACAAGTTGTCCCATTTTCGTATGTTTTACGGGGTTTCTCGCTTATTTCTTAGGTTGGAACCTTATGGTTTTCGCGACACCGTGCTATTTTTTAATGAAACCAAAGATGCACTAATCAAGTTTGCCATAGCTATCTTAGTTTGTGTGCTACAGGGTAATTTTGGAAAAATTGCATTTTCAGTCATCCCCTGTAACTCTGTTATTGTCAGACATATTAAAAAAGTAAAAACTGATATTTGTAGATTTTTTTACGTAGAATCCAATGGCGTACTCAGATTTTCTTTAGAGGTCCCAGTTTTTGAGATATTGACATAACCTACTTTTTTATGGGACACCCTATATATTTTTTAAAGTCTTTTTCCCCTTGCGAAGAGCTTTTCAAAAATATAGCATAGCCTATATTTATTTTTATAAATAACGTGACAAAATGATTTTTTTCTATAATTTACATTGATAATAGTGGATAGCCGTGGGTAACCATGGTAACGCAAAAAACAAAATAATTAACGTTCTGCCATTACTTAGGTATTTGATTTTTGAAGTTTCTGCTTCTCTCAAATTATTCCTGGTTACATTTTCCCAGATTCAGTGCTGATATCTATTGTTACTCGTTGTTTTTGTTTATTGTTATCGTTCTTGTTCTTGTTGTTGTTGTTGTTTAATTATTTTTTAATACGGCTCGAAACCGAAAATTTAAAAACTTTGAGAAATATGATATGAATACCTGCTTCATATTATCTAATGAAAACGCAGACCAGGCCTTAGAACTCTATCTGAACAGATCAGTTAATCTTTACCTCAGAATTTGTATTTATTTTATATACCTATTTTGTCATATAGATATCCCGAAAGAAGACAACCCTACAGAAGAATATTTCAAAAATTAAAATTTAACCTTTGCCAATATGGATGTTTTGACAAACCTCGACCCCGAGTTTACAACAAAGAGAACGAGGAATCAGAGATCAACGTTTTAGCAGTTGTTCAAGACACTCCTGAAACCTCGTGCACGAAAATAGATAAAGAGACCGGTGTGTCTAAACAACAGTGCAAAGGATTTAAAAAAAACATAAATTCAAACCCTACAAGTATAAACTTGTTCATCATCTGCACCCTGGTGATGCTGAACGTAGATTGGAGTTCTGCAATTGGTTTATAAATATGAAAACTCAGGACAATAATTTTGAAAAAAAAAATAATTTGGTCAGACGAGGCACATTTCACAAGTTCGGGAATTCTTAATAGACATAACTCGCGGTTTTGGAGTCAAGAAAACACCTACGTGATTTTTCCTAGAGAGCGTGAAGGCAGGTTCGGATTTAATGTCTCCTGCTTTATTTTTAACCGAAAAATAGTTTACAAGATTTATGAGAAAACCTAAACTCTAATGGGTACTTACAAATTCTACAAGAAAAAACTATGAACATTTTAAAAGATATTCCACTGGCTCAACTGAACGATATATTCTTCCAGCAGGATGGGGCTCCAGCCCACAATGCTAGAATAATACAAAACTGGCTAAATGAACGTTTCCCCATGAGATGGATTGGAACAAATGGACCTGTTCGATGGCCACCACGATCACCGGATCTGTCGGTTTTGGATTTTTTTTGTGGGGGTATTTAAAGAATAAAATTTATTCAAGGCAATATGCCAACATGCAACAATTAAAAATGGCAACGGAAAATGCTTTTGCAGAATTACGAAGACAATCATTTATTTTGGAAAATGCTATTAAAAGAATTTATAAACTTTGTAAAACTTGTAGGAGAATGGTCTGCAATTTGAACAATATTTGTGATTAATTAATTATTTTGTTTTTTATCAATGTAAATTATATCATTTTGTCACGTTATTTATAAAAATAAATATAGACTATGCTATATTATTGAAAAGCTCTTGGCAAGGGGAAAAAGATTTTAAAAAAATATATAGGGTGTCCCATAAAAAAAATAGGTTATGTCAATATCTCAAAAACTGTAACCTTTAAAGAAAATCTGAGTATCTCCACTGGATTCTACGTAAAAAAATCTACAAATATCAGTTTTTACTTTTTTAATATGTCTGACAATAACAAAGTTACAGGGCATGACTGAAAATGCAATTTTTCCAAAATCACCCTGTAGCACACAAACTAAGATGGCTATGGCAAATTTGATTAGAGCATCTTTGGTTTCATTAAAAAATAGCACGGTGTCGCGAAAACCGCAAGGTTCTAACCTAAAAGATAGGCGAGATACCCCGTAAAACATACGAAAATGGGACAACCTGTACACAGTAATGCGAGTAGGCTTAATGTTATGTCAAATATCGATTATGTCGAATATTCTACCAGTTCTGTCACTGCAACGAATACCAACTGCAATTTAGTATTATTTTTGCCGACTTAGGCCGGAGAACACAGTTTCCGGACGAATTTCCGGTTTGAATATGCCCTATTACAGAACGAAGGCACAAAAAATACATTTAACTCCCTTATTGCATAATTGCTTTAAATAAAAAGAAAAATAAGAACGATACAAGAGGCTGCAAAAACTGTAATCAACAGAACCATAAACATAAAAATAGAACAGTGGACTAATAGTTTATTTACAACAAAATCCTCAATTGATAAATTTCGGGATTAAGGTGCGAATCCACCTCCTCAAGATTGTAGTGAAATAATAATTTTCACAATTGATGTTGGATCAGGTTGGATTGCTGGAATAACTTTATAAAATTCCTATTAAAAATACAAAACATACTGTAATACGTATCTCTGCTAAATTTGAAGGCTACGAGGCGAATCCACCCAGTAGATTATAGCAAAATTATAACTTTTACAGTTAAGGTTGTATCAAGCTGTAATCATTTTTTAAAACGCCCATTAATATTTTAATTAGTTTTCGGAGGGGCAAGGTAGTCTGATATGTTCTTCATAGCATATCCAGTTTTGAACAAACAGTTTTAGACAGGCCCGGACTTACGTGACTTTTTTTAAAGTGCTGCATTTAACGTCGTTGCAAAAGAAATCTGTTTTACTCAAATTTGGGCTGATACGTTTTTTTAAAGGTGTTATTGCAATATACCATGTTTTCCAGCAGTCCCTATACATAATAGTCGACCGGATTGAGATCTGGCTTGTTTGGATGCCAATTGTTGGGTTCAATAAAATCGGAATTTTGTTCTTGCAGAAACCTTACTGTTTCCTGTGATGTATGAGCAGGCGCCGCATTCTGCTGGAGTGAGTAGACATTACAGACGGTAGGATATGCCTTTGTTAAATCTCAGAGTTTATATGGTTGTCTACAAAAATAATTGAAGTCTTTCCTACAGCTGATACGGCAACGGAGACCATAATAGAAAAGGCGAAATGTTGGCGAGGAATCAAAAGGCTTTCCAAAGGTATATTTTTCTGAAGTAGTATAAACCCTATTGTTCTGCGTATTTTTAAGTTGTCTTAGAGAAGACACCTCATAGCTGAACCATACTTTCCGGACTATTCTCGCGTCCTTTTGCTTAATATCGGGTGTTAATTTTTGACCGTACATTTTTTTATACTTCTAAGCCCAATTTTTTTTTTAATTCTTCTTATCGACGTTTTTTTGATTTGCGTTATTTTACTTACTCTTCTTAAATTAGTTGTCTAACCTGGTCCTAGATTTGCAATAATACCTCTTACTCTATCAATATTTCCTTCTGTTCATTCTGTTCTTTTTCGTGCACGTCCTTATTTCATTCCGCTTGAGCCATTGGTTTCTCATAAATGAGCGAGAAATTTTGAAATTGTTCTTATTCGCCAATTTTTTTGCGGAAACTCCCTCAGTAATTTAATTTTTTTTATGATTGTGGACCTGAACAGGCTAAATTTGGCCCATCGTGCTAAAGCACTCAGGAACACTTAGGAGGATGGATAGAGGGATAATGAATTGCCAATAGATGCCTATGAACGGCTACCTTAAATAAATTGAAATCTTATCTTCACGAGTTAATAAAACCATAATGTAAGTGCCTAATTTGCAACGATACTTTGAATGTCATCAATATTGATTATTTGTCAATTGAGACATTGCTACTTCATTAATACTAAATGCGTCACATTTAAAAAAGGTCACTATTGCCTATTCACCATGTTTAATATCAAAACTGAATTTTGGTTTAAAGATGTCCGTTTTATCATAGCACCGGAAATGGATGAAATCGGTTAATAAATAAAATCATTAATTACAAAGATATAAAAAGATTGAAACTTTGCCCCACAGAAAAAAAAGCATTTCTCTATTCCTAATTTTTTTTTTCAGTTTTGCTTTAGCATATGTATTTCCGATAGTTTAGCTATAGAAAAAACATATCAACTACAATTTTAGTAAAACAGATTGTTTTTGCAACGACGTTAAATGCAGCATTTTAGAAAAGTCCGGTGCTGTCTAAAACTTTTTGATAAAAACTGGACATCCTATGAAGAACATGCCAGCCTACCTGCCCTCCAAAAACTAATTAAAAGCAGGTAAAAAGTTGTTAGCGATGAAAAAGTGAGGAACTTTAATTTGTCCCACACTGTACGCTGAATTCGGAAGCTAAGGGGCCTAATACACCTGAAGCTATTTAAACCAAAATTATAACGCTCACAATTTCGCATTTATAGGCTAGCTATATATATATATATATATATATATATATATATATATATATATATATATATATATATATATATATATATATATATATATATATACACAAAGTTCAATTTATAACGGCAGGACTTTACCAAAGGATAGTTAACGTAAAAATTATGTCAGGTTTTCATATAAACAAATATGCTGGAGAGGTTCGTTTCCGAGATACAGAGTGTTGACATTTTGTAAAATAAATTTTAAATATTTCTAAAACGGCAGCTTTGAATAATTTTAAATTTGGTACGCAGTGTGAACTAATTGTCCCTCATTATTTAGGGCTTATGAGGATCAAATACGAAAATCAATGGCGGAGGTATGGGTGTACCATCGCCCCTTTTCAAAAAAATCTCCTACGCCACTGACTTTTTTTAAATCCAATCACGTCTTCCGATTGACTATGCTTTTTGGAAATAAAAAGTATGGTTCCATGGTACACGTACGAACAATATTTTAATTAAGAAGTAATTTTGTAAATTATTTTTAATTTGGTTGCTAGTTTCAAACGTTAAATAAAATGCCTTTTAAATTTTCTAATCAAGAATATGCTGACATGCATTTTGTTTATGGTTTTTGTGATTGGAATACAGCAGACGATTTCCTAACAGACGACAGCCACATCATAATGTTTATTCAAACGTACATCTTCAATTCGTCAATCAAGGGTTGAAGGGTATACCTAGGAATCCTAATCGTCTGAATTTTAATACAATAAGGAGAAACAATAACATACTTCGTGCATTTAATAGAGATTCGAAGACTAGTCAAAGAAGAGTCAGTCGAACCACTGGAACTTCTGAAAGCACTATTGTAAGAATACTAAAACAGGACCACAGACGTCCTTCTCATCTGCAACCTGTCCATGGAGTCCACACTCAGGAGACGAAGAACGCAGGGTTTCATTTTGTAGGTGGCTTCTGAACTCCGTTCAAAACAATGGGAATTTTTTAAGAAATATTCTATGGGCCGATGAGTCATGTTTTACCCGACGAGGTATTGTGAATTTTCATAATCCACATGTATGGGCGCATGAAAATCCTCATGAAATCAGACCGCGAAAATTTCAACATGAATTTCGTGTAAATGTTTGGATAGGCATTTACAATGGAAATCAGTTTGGCTCTCATATACTGCCACAGCGTGTGAATTCTGAAAACTTTCTGCAATTTCTGGAGACGGAGAATCACAATATGTGGGACGACGTTCCACTTAATATGCGAAGACAAGCCTGGTTGCAACTCGATGGGTGTCCAGCGCATTATGGCATAAACGTTCGTAATTGGCTGAATACAAATTTTGAAGGTCGGTGGATTGGTCGTGGTAGTCCAGTTGCATGGCCTCCCCGATCTCCAGACCTAACCCCCATGGATTTCTACCTATGGGGTCATCTGAAAGAAATTGTTTATTCAACGCCAGTGCCAACTAGAGAAGAACTTTTGCACAGAATTCAAAATGCGTGTGCAGAAATTAATCATGATGTGCTAGTTAGCCTAAACCATTCCATTAGAAAACGCTGCCAGTTGTGCATTCAACAAAATGGTTTTTATTTCGAACAATTATTACATTAGTCATTAATTTTTTATTTTGTCATTGAAACGTTTTGTTTAATATTTATTTGTATCGATTTTCGGTTCGTAAACATTAATTAAAAAACCATTTTTTCCACTGCCTAATTTGAAGCAAAGTGGTTATTTCATTAATTTTTACGAACCGATAATCCAAGAACATAATAAATAAATAGTTACATTAGTTATTTATCGGTTTATGAGTTGTATTTACTGGTTTTATTAGAAGTTATTTAGTTAGAATTTGTATGTACTCCTAAATGTTATTCATACTGGTTAATGACATTACCTGCCAAAACCTGAAGTATCCCGAAAGCGGTGCGCCGTCTGAGTACTATGGAACCACACTTTTTTGTTCCAAAAAGTATAAGCAATCGGGAGACGTTATAGGATTTAAAATAAAGTCAGTGGCGTAGGATATTTATTTGAAAAGGGACGATGGTACACCCATATCTCCGCCACTGATTATCGTATTTTATCATCATAAACCCTAAATAATGAGGTACAATTAGTTCACGCTGCGTATAAAATTATAAAATTATTCAAATCTGCCGTTTTAGAAATATCAAAAATATTCTATTTATTTTACAAAATTTCAACACTCTGTATCTCGAAAACGAAGCTCTCCAGCATATATGTTTATATGAAAAACTGACATTATTTTTACGTTAACTATTCTTTGGTAAAGGCCTGCCGTTATAAACAGGACCACCCTGTATATGTATGTATGTATGTATGTGTGTATATATATACATATATATATATATATATATATATATATATATATATATATATATATATATATATATGTATATAAAATTGTATTTTATTTCAAATTAACTTTTAAAGT
The DNA here is from genome assembly GCA_036346205.1 of Vesta saturnalis. Taxonomy (NCBI): domain Eukaryota; kingdom Metazoa; phylum Arthropoda; class Insecta; order Coleoptera; family Lampyridae; genus Vesta; species Vesta saturnalis. Next base: position 427,093 of record JARFJB010002072.1, read on the forward strand.
ACATACAGTAAAAGATTAACTCAAGAGGGACTTGAACCCATGACCTCCACTTTACTAGAGTGGGGCTCTTCCATATGAGCTATCGAGGAGGCAAGTCACAATGGATTCAAACTTAAACTGTATGCACTTCCCTTGTTACGATGTACCATAATTGATTTAAATACACACAATAAAGGATCACAGTCAACTTTCGTGTATGGCATGTGAGCGCGCAATTTGCTAAGGTTTCGCACCGGGCAACACGTGACTGATTGTTAATTTTTATTTTGCTGTATGCAACACTAACAGATAACTGTAAACATTGTTGTTTTGATGAACGAAGTACAATTTAATAATCATTAATCGTATTTTATTAAAAATTAACTTTGAAACTCCCACTCGAGTTAACCTTTTACTGTATGTAATTTAATAGTTAATTTTAAATAAAATGATCATTAAATCATCAAACAACAATATATATATATATATATATATATATATATATATATATATATATATATACACAGTGTGTCCGAGATTCAGCATGCATGTATTGTTATATTCGTTAATATTGAAGATAGAATGTCGGTTAAATGGGGAAAGTTTTAGAGAATTTTATGGCTATCATCATGGTAAAGTCAGATTTGAAGTAACTTTTTTTGTTTTTGAAATGATTGAAGAAAACAAAAATTGTGCATTTTCTACTACCCCCTGTAGCTCTTTTATTTGAAGTCTGACAACATTTTGATTTGTACATTATTATGACACTACAAACAATAACAAACCGTGACTATTCAATAATAAGAAATTATTATGGTCTAATAATTATATTCAAACGAAGTAATTTTCGATATATTTTGCCTGCATAGCATGTGCACTAGGATAGTTGAAAGAACTTGTCGGCAATGTAACTTGAAATATTCTCAGTTGCCCAAAATGTCCCGTAATAAATTTAACATCTGAAAAAACTTTTTAACGACAAGATCGTTGAAGACAGAACTTCAACGGCCCAAGATTGTTGTAGGCAGAGAAGATAACGTTGTAAACGTTATGGGTTATTTTAACGTGTATCCTAAATCTTCCGTACGTGGAGCTGTTGCAGATATAGGCATTTCTAAAGGATCCGTAGAAAGAATTTTAAATTCGAACAAAATGCACCTTTACAAGTTCACTCCAGTGCAACATCTTTTTCCCACCGACTTTCAAAGACCAATAAACTTTTATGAATCTGTGTTAGTGAAGATGCAAGAAAATCAGGACTTCTGAAATGAACGTATTCATAAATAGTAGTTGACACAGTTGTTGAAAATAAGTTATTATTGTTTGCCATAGTTCTACAATATCCATTAGTGAATCATCAGACAGGAATCCTGACTATTTTATCATACCCCAAATGTATGCATCCGGTGGCGTCAGGTCAGGTGGAGGCGAAGGTCAATCGAAGTCCGTTCCACGAGGAATTATTCTGTTTCCAAAATACTGGCGGAAAATTTCTAATGAGCGTCTGGTGGTTTGTGGCGCCAAATTTCGTGCGCGGCAAAAATTTCTTAAATCTCTCTCAAATGCATGTATATGCCTCTAACGCTCTTGGTTAACAATAACTGTATGTTGATTTCCGTCCTCAACAAAATAAGGACCTATTGTACCGTGCCCCGGTACATCACACCAACTCGAGCACCGTGAAGCGGTTTTTCTACAATGAAGTCCTGGCGTTCAAATCCAAGAAATTGAGTTATTTGTCTATCGATATAGCCATTTAGATGAACATGACTTTCGTCTGAAAAACATACATTTTTCAAGAAATCAGTAACTTCGTATACCAGGCTCAACATACATCCACAATAAACTTCTCTTAAACGTTTGTCCACAGCGTTTAATCGTCCAGTTTGAATACGTTGTGGATAACCACCAATGCCTTTGAACATTCTGCGTGTGGATGTTTCACAGATGTTTAATTTATAGGCAGTTCGTCGAAGACTCCTTCGTGGAGACTGCAAAACCTGATCAAGGAGCCGTGCTTCATTATCGACGGTGCAAACTATTCTGCAACGACCTGAAGTACCCTTGCTGACAACACACAGTGCGACGAAATTTCTCAACAATTACTAATTTAATTAATACTAGTTTAATTAACGATTGCAATGAGTTTTCCCAGAAGTGTAATTGCACAGCACACCTGAAGACATGAAACCTGTAGCTATCTGAAGCATGATAATATTATCTCAACAAATGTTGAGATTTTTTTACAGCAGATTGAGTTGTTGACAATACTACAAAACAGCTTTCATCGTACGTTGTACCTTTTTTGTTCGTGAGTTGAAGATAAAACAACTGTAGTTGGTCGAACAAATCCTCAGTGATTGGGCGTACAGTTAACTTTGTAACACTTTGTAACAATTACTGTGTTTTTGATGTACTTAAAGGCAGTCTTTTTAGTACTTATTTTGCTGGTAGTGTCACATCCAGTGAATGCATGTACTGCATGTAACATTTTGGATAAGTCTTTTCCTAAGTTTGACGCGGCTACATGACAAGCCAGGCCTCTTTTTTTTTCTGTAGTGCCAACTCTAATCCATAACCCTTGACAGTCAAGTTTTTGAAATTCTTCCCAGAATCTAATTCCAAGGACAAATATATCTGTATCTGGTTGCTGGTATCTCAAATATTGAAAAGACTTGATTGTCCAGGGAGTCCAGGTCGACTCTAGGAGGGGCCCAGATTAAATCAACACAATTTGTTTGTTGATTCACAGAGCTGTTTAAACGGTTTCGGAAAATGTTCCGGTTTTCTATTTACTGGTGGGAAATTTTTCAACACTTGAGATTCAAATAATCTGTCGTCTGACACTTTAGAGCCAGTTTCAGGGACCAGATTTTTTTCTATTTCAAGTTGTTGCATATCTTCTGTCCCCGAAGGTTGATAAAATATC
>JARFJB010002072.1:437500-520000 GCA_036346205.1 Vesta saturnalis
TCGTAAGTTCATTTCAGGATATGCTGAATTATCTATTCCTCTGGTAGACTTGTTAAGAAAAAACGTACGTTGGAGTTGGGATAGAAGAAAAGAAGAAGCATTTATTAGTTTAAGGAAAGTTTGTTTACAAATATGATTTTAAGACACCCTAATTTTAAGTTACCATTTATACTCAGGACAGATGCATCTTTCTATGCAATAGCAGCAGAATTATGTCAAAAACAAGGAGACGAAGAAGTACCCATTTGTTTTCTTTCGAGAATTTTAAAAGTGCATGAGATCAAATACACTACAGCAGAAAAGGAATTACTGGCCATTGTTTACGCAGTAAACAAATTAAAATTTTATCTATTAGGCAACAAATTCAAAATTGAAACTGACAACTCTGTTATAACTTTATGAAGATAACTAATTTTAAGAATCATAGGATGTACCATTGGTCGTTACTTCTGCAGGAGTATGATTTCGACATATCTCATAGACCAGGCAAGGATAATGTGGTGGCAGATGCGTTAAGCAGGAAGGATAATATAGACATTAAGGAAAATAGAGTTTTATGCGCATTTGAACAAATTAAACCTACATTTTGGCACAAGAATTAAGAAATTTACAAAATTCAACGCAATTTTTAGAACTTAAAAGAAGATTTTGGAATCTAAAGAAGAAATATATAAGGATTATTGTATTTTGAATGATAGAATTATTAAAGTTTTTAATACAGGAAAGTTAGTTGTAGTAAATGAAGATATAGCAAAATTTATCATAACGGATTTACACAAAACGTACGGACATCTAGGAATTAGGAAAACTTGGTTAATTTTAGAGAAAATTTCTATGCAAAGAAGGATTTAACATATGTCAAGAATATTATAAATAAATGTGAGCTTTGCATATTAGCTAAAGAGAAGAACCACACTAATTTCAACCTTGTCAAAAGTATAAAAGTGAGTAAACCATTAGAAATAATAGCAATTGACTATATTGGAAATTTAGTACCTGGTCAAAACGGATATAAAAATATATTAGTAATCGTCGATATTTTTTCTAAATTTATAAAATTATACCCTAGCAGGAATGCACAGCAAAACAAGCTACGATTTCTATCGAGAAATTCATGGAAGAAACAGGAAAGCCAAAAGCTATATTAGCCGACAATGCCACATATTTCAGAACTGCCAAATTTGTAAAGAAATTCGAAGAGATGGGAATAAAAATCTATTTCTGTTCGATCAGACATCCTCAAGGCAACCCAGCCGAAAGATATATCAAAGAAGTGATTAAATTTTTAAGAATATTCACGTATGAGAAACATAATGCTTGGGTGAAGTATCTTAAGGTCATAGAGAAGTGCATCAATGAAGTACCGAATGTTAGAACACAGGTAGCTCCGATAACATTAATAAAAAGATTATACCAGAAAGACCCTGGAGACAACAAGAAGAAGAAATTGAAGTTGAAGATTTGCTCCAAGAAGTCAAAGAAAGGTTGTGGAAGATTTTAGCTAATTATGAAAAGAAACATTCTGCCAAAATTAAAAGAAGGTTACATTTAAGGAAGGAGATTTAGTAATCATACGCCGTTTAACAGTTGCAGATAGAGCACGAAAATGTGTGCAAAACTCTTACTACCATATGAAGGTCCGTATAGGGTAAAAAATGTTTTGGGGTACTACATATGAATTAGTCAATATAAAGGATGGTAGTAGTAGAGGTAAATTTCATATCTCCATGATTTATCCATATTTCAAAATTTAATTTTAATAGGTAGGTCAATTAAAGAACTTAATATTTTCTTGTACAAAAATATCTTCATTCTTAAATTGGGGAATTTGAGATGTTTAGAAAGAGGTAATAGAAGTATCGGACAGCTTACATGACATTTGGGTCATAAAAAGGGGTAATTTCTGGCTCGAGACAAGTGCGAGACACAATTTTATATAAATATGGTTCACGATGTGTTTAAAATAAATTTATTTGGTATAAATTGATCTGAATATCATTTGCTAAGTTTGGTTTCATCATAAAAAGCAATTTGTTGCTACCAAAATTGTCAAAGATGTTAAATATCACTATTTTCGTAGAGTCATTTTAGTAGTGCAATTTTTACAATAAAATTCAATTTTTCAAAGGTAATTTGGCAAGTAGACATTTCACAGGTGTTTAAACATGGACTATGTAGTTAGGATTATGTTAGGGATAAGGTATGTTTAGTTTTTAAGAGCAGGAAATACAAAAATTTAGTTAAAAGGGTTATAATATGGATAGTATAGACAATTTTCGCACACATTTTGTTAGTGAATTAGTGACAAAACTTATAATAAATGATTCACAACAAGAAAGACATTTAGAACATTTTGGCATACAAACATTTATAGTGCCGTACAATTTATAGTGTAAAATCCCAAAACAGTGTTAGACGATGAGACTTTTTCAATGCAAGACTAAATAACATTATGCATTGCAAATAAGTAGTGTGAACAATAAAGACAAGTTGTACAAACCTTAAACATAACATTTTAGTGCTAAAAACATTTTTAATATGAATTTATTTCATATTTAAAATTTAAGTATGGTTACGTTGTAAATTTTAGATTTTTCACATAATTTTATACTTTTTCCATATTATTAGATTTAGTTTTTGCTCTTAAAGCAAATAATAGATGTTCTTTCACAATATAAATAAGTTTTTATAAGGATACAGCGTTTTATCCGCAAAAATTTGCTAAATCTAAGTTGATTTCTAGACAAATTTACAAAACTTAAAATTTTCATTAAAGTAAATGTTTCGAATTTAAAAGATATGTTTTCTTATGTAAATTGTCCTCAGAATTCCATTTTCGCAAGTAATTTTAGTGTAGCTTGTAAGTGTGTATAGTTAGTAGCTTATTTTGATTAGATTAAGTTGTTTCGTTTATTAGTGGTAGGATTTATTGCTTATTCGGTGTCCTTTTATTCGAAATTTCACATAGTTTTCATTTCTGTTTTTAAATTTCATTTCCGACCATGTATAAGAAAGTTACGGCCAAAATTCCATTTTGTACAATTCTTAATTTTGATTAGCCAATCACATTCATTGTAAATTTTGCAATATGGCTGTAAAAAATTGAAATTTCTGTAGCAACCAGAAACCTATAAAAGCAAGAGCTCAGGAAGTCATTCTCTCCAGTTTTTGTTCAAAAGTGAAAAGATTAAAACAGTGTTGCTAATTTAGTGTTTACTTAACCTAATTTATTTTCGTCGAGAAAGTTTACGGTACGAATAATTTCGAGAGCACTTGTTTTATAACTTCTTTCATTATTACATACAACATTAAACTTGAACCCTATCCCTTATTCGATTTTTTAAATAATATTTTAATTTCAAATTAAACTAATAAATTAAATTACATCTGAATTTATATATATATATATATATATATATATATGGCAAAGAGGTGAATCTAAAAGTATGATTGACTAGCTAGTGTATGATGACCGACTTAGAAACCTGGTGAGAGATACAAAGGTACAATGCGCGGATCTGAATGTGCATCGAATAAATTTTGATGGTACCTAGAGTGCGTTTAGGGCAAAAGTGGGTCTGGAGAAGGAAATCAAAATACTGCAAACGTCCAGAATTAGGGTAGATAATGGTACGAGAATGAAATATGCAGATGCTGTGAGTAGGGTTGAATGTGAATAAAGCGGTATGGAACGAACAAATAAAAGGCAATGACGTCGAAAGTGCGTGCATAAGATTAAAAAACTGTTTTGTGAATTATGCCTAGCAGATATGTAGAAGAGCTACTATGTACGTATACAGAAAAAAATGTGGTTGGTGGAATGAATTGGTAAAAAAGGAAGTATGTACAATAAGACGCGTACATGGCAATGATTGTGGTAAAAAAAATGATACCGAGTAAAAGCGATTGTATGAGGTGTACAGATTATGAATCAAAGAAACGAAGGAGGCAGTGACAATATGTAAAGAGGAAGTGAGCGTTGCGTAAGGAGAGAAAACGCAGAATGATTTTAAGGAAAAGATAAAACTCTTGTGAAAATGGGTCAAAAATACAAAGCGTGGCCCAAAACAAAACGCTGCAGAGTTTAAAAAGGAGAATGTACAAGGGATAGTCCATGAAACTGAGGAGGATATTGGCTTAAATGAAATAGTGAAACCGTAGGAAAGTTGAAAAACGGTAAAATAGCATGCGTATATGGAATCACTGGTTAAATGGTAAAATATGGAGATGCAAAGTTTGTGCAAAGATTGTGTGAATTATTCAGCGCATGTGTGGAAAAGTATCGAATAATTGGGAGAGCGCGATCATTTTACCACTGTATAAGGATAAGGGAAACAAGAGTGATTGCAAAAACTGTAGAGGAATAAGTCTGCTCGGTGTATCTGGTAAAGTATTTGGGAGAGTACTGATGGATAAAGTACTTGGAGTTAACCCAAACTAAGATTTGGGTTGTTCAGAGTGGCTTCATACCAGGGAGAGTATGTGTTATCAGATAAAGTGTTATATATTGCTAAAATCAGCATAACATTCTCCATCCAACGACATAGAAATATATCTTAACCCCCATAAGAAAAAATAAACCTGATGATGGTTCACAATAAACGAAACGTCACATAATATTTTTAATACCGTATTAGTATTGTGCGTAAAAAAGGTGTCTTAATAATGTTTAATCGAATTTTGAAAATTCCTAATAATAAGGTGGCCAAACGCGAAAAACGAAAATCGAAATTTTTAGTTTTTTGACCATAAAACCAAATCCATTCGAGTTAGCTGAAATTTCTTTTCAGATTATTACTCGGCATCGAATTTAGCAAAAGTGACGAATTTAAACCTATATCCTATCTCTTATAATAAGCGAGATCCCCATGCTTGCCTTCGAATTTGGGACAGCCGGTACAGGGTGAGTCACCATATTGTGTCCCCCCTCTAACTCATTTTCTATCAGGTTTACAAAAAACAGTTTAATACAAAAGTTGTTCGGTCTAAACAAAAGTTTTCAAATGTTGTATTATTATTTATACAGGGTGTCCCAGAAGCGGTCCACAGCTCCTGACTTGAGAATTTTAAATGGGACACCCTGCATTTTATTTGATATTTGATTTTTAGATTCTGCGTTGAATTCTAAGACAAATCTGTATACGATACACCTACCCTATCTTTTACCGTTTTCGATATAAAGGCAGTTGAATTGAGTTAGTCTAAAGCACACCAATTAGACCATGCGAGAAAAGAAGCTGAAACATTTGAAATATAGGAGTGAAAATAAAGTAAGGAGACGAACAACAATAATTTATAATTTTTAAATAAATAAGTTGAGACAAATTAGTTCAGGGATATAATTAAGCAGGGTATAGGCTTTGAAAAGATGTAAACGTTATATTGATATATTGAATAGGGGAGAGAAGGCTCCGTGTGAAACTTTAGCATGTTCAACGTACATCAATTCTCTTATTTCAAATGGAACACCCTATATATTTTAATATGAGGGAATAGTACTCTTAAAGACTTAACTTTTATCTAAATACATGGATATCGCTAAAATTTATAGTTTTTAAAATATTTCCATTTTTTTTATTTTTCTATAATTATTTTGTAACGGTATAATGACTAACCCAATTCCACAGCCTTTATCTCGAAAACGGTAAAAGACAGGGTAGATGTATCTTATACAGATTTGTCTTAGAATTGAACGTAGAATCTAAAAATCAAATAAAATACAGGGTGTCCCATTTGAAATTCTGAAGTCAGGAGCTGTGTGCCGTATAAATAGTAATACAAAATTTGAAAAATCTGGTTTGGACCGAACAACTTTTGTATTAATTAACCTGATAGAAAATGAGTTAGAGGGGGGTCAAAATGTAGTGACTCGCCCGGTACATGTTCATATATTTTGATAAAAATATTTTGTCACAGTCGACATGGGTGTTTAATACAAAAATTGAAACATATATTAAAAATTTTATTACTCATAAAAGTCAAAAAAAAAGTTAACGATCGAAATTGTTTTAAATATACAATTATAAATTTCTTTAATCTCTTACAAATAGTGTAGGCTCGTCCATCTATTTTGAAATAAATTATTATAGATAATTAAATTAGATTTAAAGCGGAAACTTTTTTGAAAACAAAAGTTATTATTAAGACAAAAATAAAAACTAAGTTGGCAAAGGAATATAGCCTCTTTAAATACTTAATATATTTAAATAGAAATAGAAACTTATATACATGTAAATATAAACACATGTCAGCAACACAAAATTCAAGGATGATACATTTTAATGCTTAATTATCATTTGTAATATCTACAGCGCGTCAACAAAAAAAAATGAAAGCGCATCAAATCACAACAAAACAAAATGCAACTTACGCAATTAATCAAAATTCCATTTACTTGTTGACGCTCAAACGTAAAAATTAATACAATTTCAATTTTAACGTGTTGTATTGAAGAATTAACGAAGCACAATAAAATGAAAATTCTGGTAAACTAAATTCAGAACAAGTTACTTACGTCAGAAAAAAACACCACATTCATTGGATTTTAAATTTTACTTTTAAATCTATATTTACCTACATAAATTGTATCATTTATTCTTAGTGCACAATTAACTTGAATACCATTGAAATAACTAATAAAAATTAAATGGTTGAGTTAAATTAGCACAGATTTTGCTATTTTTGAATCACCATTACTCAATGCAATTGAAGGTTTAAAAAAATGCTTTTCTTTAGCCTAATTTTAGCCTGATCTACTTCTGTCATTAATAAAAACATTCAATTGTGCTATTTATTCCGCAATCAATAATCGACAAACGACTAGGTGAGAGACACGCGTGTTAGCAAGTCAACAGTCCGATAAATTAGTCAGCAATAGCAAAAATTGCCTGATAAGCAAGTTATGAGTAATTTAGCATGTTGATAAACTGCACTTAAAATACTTATCCTTTTGGGTTTTTTTATGGTATATTTTTATATTTAAGTTATACATTCTAAACGTTTCGATACCACTTACCGTTATCTTCATCAATAGTAATACTATGTTTCAAAATTGTTTAAGATGTTGAAACAATTTTCTGAAATTTGAAAATTGCATAACGCAAACATAAGCCTGCTATTAATATAACAGTTTGTTAAACGTAACAGTTTGAAAAACTTATGAAGCCAACTATGAAATTCAATTTTAGTAAAGAATAACTAAATCCTTAATAAATTAAATAAAGTTGAACTGCCTTGAAGATGACAAATCAGAACACCCTCTAATGGTCGAAGGCCAACAGTGAACAATGTCATAAGTAAAGAACAAATTTAACAAAATATAATCATGTCATGATGTAAGTGTAAAGTTGTGAAAAACTTTAATTTGAAATTGATTAAAAGTATTCACAAATAGGAACTTGACATCAATTAAAATAATCCCAAAACAAAGAAACCTAGACGTACCAAAAGCTAAAATTAAAATTCAGACGTACTATTACGTCTCTTTTTAATTATAAGTTGTCAAAACCTATTTAAACGAAGATTTTCTTACTGTCTATGGAAATTATTAGGATGTTTGTATATCTAGCTTCACGTTGTAAACGAACACAATAATGAATTTGACTTGATAATATTTGCATATTATCAAATTGAATGTCATGTTTTAAAGCATGCTCAGCTACCGCAGATATATGTTCTTTACGTCTTGTATCAAAGCTACATTTTATGGTTCCAATGTCGGTGTGGGACGTTTCGCCGCGGCCGGTTCGCCGCGGTCGTTTCGCCGCGGCCGTTTTGCCGCAGGGCCAGTTCGCCGCTGGCCGTTTCGGCGCGAGCCGTTTCGCCGCCAACATTATTTTATTGCATTCAATTGAACACTAGCACATACCATCTTACATTTTTTTAAATATATCGTATAAAAACTCACGTATCTACCAAATTTTAAACCTTATTAACGATTATTTCTAATGAGATAATTATAATTAGGACACTCATTAGGTGACGACAGAATTTTAAGAATTGTGAGAGAATTTAATGACAAAACAATTTTAGAATATTTGCGTTCAATCGCCCATAATTACCAATTTCATTAATATAATGTAGGTATTATATACATTTAATGTAATTATTTGACGTATTGTAGTATTTACATAGAAAATAATAAACATTTCTTTTTCGAAAATATATATCTTTATTTGGAATGGGCATTTTCTAAACTCATTTTTACTGCTTTTTAGAAAAAAATAGTTTTTAGGGCGTAATTTATATATTACAATTTATAGATATTAAAAAAATATATATAAATGAACTAAAACAACATTTTATACAGTGTGTTAATTCCGTCTCTAATAAATTCATATTTAACGCAATTCGTAGTGTTTTTCAAAAAGAGATCGAGGATGCGAGGTCCATTTTTCATACGAGCTATAGTTAACGAGATTCCTATTAAAACATCGAAATTTGCCCACTGTACTTTTGGCGGCGGAACGGCGCGCTGAAACGGCCAGCGGCAAATTAGCCCTGAGAAACGGCGCGGCGAAACCCGCGGCGAAACGTCCTACACCCTTCCAATGTATAGTTTTCCGCACGAACAAAATAACCTGTACACCCCGGAAGATGATAATGGGTTTGAAACATCTCTAGGTGAACTTAAATGTCCTATAATTTTTTTTTGTATGTTTAAAAACAGTCCTAATGATTAATTAAGATTTTTTTTCAATTCAATCTGAAACATTAGTTATAAATGGAAAAAAGCAGTACCAACATTAAGCATCAGTTTTCCTTTACGGTTATGACTAGCAGGTGTAATAACGTTATTAATACCAGTAAATGAATATCCATTAGCTTGTAAGAACTTTGTTAAATATTTATATTCCTTTCAAAAATTCAGGATCACAAATCCTACACCATCAAGCGATGGGTAGGTAGTCCTCTTAGTCCAGTTATACCTAATTTTTATATGGAAAAATTTAAAACATTAGCGTTACAAAATACACCTAAAATACCTTCAGTTTGGTATAGGTATGTAGATGACACATTTGTTATTTGGACGGAGAAGAAGCACTCTATGAATTTTTAATTTTTATAAATGTTATACATCTTAACATCCAGTTGACCACGGAAAAGGAAACTAATGGAAGTTTGCCATTTCTTGACACATTAATATATGAAACTAATAATTCACTATCTTTTAAGATTTACAGAAAGCCGACACATACTGACACATACCTTTATAAATTATTAAACCACCAGCCGCGTCAAAAAAATGTTGTAATTAAATCTTTAGTGGATCGAGCAAAACGAGTTTGTATCCTGAGTTTTTGAAAGGTGAAATATTTAACAAAACCTTTATAAGCTGATGGATATTCACTTACTGATGTTAATAACATTATTACACCTGCTAGACATAACCATAAAGAAAAACCAGTGCTTAATGCTAGTAATGCTTTTTTTCCTTTCATAACTAATGTTACAGATATAATTGAAAAAATCCTAATTAATCATGGCATTAGGACTGTTTTTAAACCCACAAGAAAAATTAGAGAACATTCAAGGTACCTAAAGATGTTTCAAACCGATTATCCTCTTCCGGAGTGTATAAGTTGTCTTGTTCATGTGGCAAACTGTACATTGGAATCACAAAAGGTAGCTTTGATACAAAACATAAAGAACATATGAGATTTTGTAGATTAGGTCAACCAGAATAATCTGCCGTAGCTGACCATCCCTTAAATAATTTAAATTATGACATTCAATTTGATAATAAGTAAATATTGTCAAGACAAACTCATTATTATGTTCGTTTACAATGTGGAGCAACTGAGATATACGAACAGGCTAATTCTTTAAATAGACAATACTTAGGCTTTGGCATCTTATAATTAAAGAAAGGCAAAATGGTACGTCTTATAATTTAGTTTTAGCTTTTTGTATGTCTAGGTTTTTTGCTGTTTTTTCCTAGACCTTGAAGTAGATGCTTTACCAATTATATCTTAAATTACCACAGCACTATAATTTAACATACATCATAGAAACTAAAATTAAAATTAAAAGTTATATAAATCGTAACAGGTTGTGTTTTCATTGTTAAATAACACTTGCATTTATGAACTAAACTATTTCTTTATTAGATTTGACTGGACGTCAAGTTTCTATTTTTGGATACTACTTTTATCAATTTCAGATTACAGTTTTTCACAACTTTCTCACTTACGTCATAACTTGATTAAAATTTGTTTTTTGGTTATGAAATTTTTTACCGATAGCCTTCGACCGTTAGATGGTATTCGAGTTTTTTTATCTTCAAGGGAGATTAACAATATTTGATTTATTAATGATCTAGTTATTCTTTCCATAGTTGGCTTTATTCGATTATCAAACTGGTATATTAATAACAGGTTTATGTTTGCGTTTTCAGTTTTTCAAATTTCACAAAATTGTTTCAACAACTTAAACAATTTTGAAAAATACTATTACTGCTGACGAAGTTAACTGTAAGCGTTATCGAAACGTTTAGATTGTATTACTTGAATATAAACTTACACCATAAACTGACCATCCTACATGTGTCATTGGACAAATTTTACATTTATTGGACACTGTACAAGGCGATTATGAAGGAAGTTGAAATATTTTATGGGCATCTCGAGGAGGCCAAAATAAGCAAAATAAGCTCATATATTCTAGTCCGATTATTGTTTGTTTCAAAGATACTATGAAAACAGAAGAAATATTTATTACAAAACTAAAAATATCTGGTGTGGAACACCACACGACTTTCCCACCTATAAAATGGAAATTAATAGAAATCAAATAATCTTAATAACATTTTTTTAGGATGCAACCTCTCTTATAAGTTCATTGCGAAAATAGGCAACATTGTAAAAACAATAACAATAATCTATGTCAAACAGACGTATAAACTTCATGTCAGACAAAGATTAATAAACATCTAGATGCTAACTTAAATAAATTAAAAGAAATGAAATAATCTTAATTATAATTTTTTTAGGATAGCTATGCAACTACTTTTTTATACGTTCATAACGAAAACAGGCATCATTGTAAAAACAAAAATTCAAAAACCGCCCGCTGCTATACGATATCAATAAACTGTTTAACCGTTTTCGTTCATATTTAATTCAGTTTTAGACTTACCTTGCCTTATATTAAAAGTGTTTACATATTTTTTAAAGAAAATTTAATTATACATAACTTTTCTTTATAAATATTTGCAAACATATACTAGCAATTTTTATATTATAAATTAAAACAAGACGCAAGTGTTAACTGAATTCATCTATTAATTTTTTTCTCCTTCTTTTGGAGGAAAAAAATTTAATAGATGAATCTAGTTTCAATTTATAATATAAAATTGCTAGTATAGGTTTGCAAAAATTTATAAAGAAAAGTTATGTAGAATCAAACTTACTTTAAAAAACATGTCACCTAAGGTCTATATCTAGGTATTTTTATACCTTTTATAGCTGTTTTAGACATATTTGATAAAAACAAAAACTGTCCCTTGTAACCCCCCCCCCTCTCCGCGGCTGGACTTCTCCCTAATATCAGCTCCAAGTTAGGTGAAAAACTTAAATACAAAATTTTAAGTACGTAGATGGTTTTGTTCTAGAGTTATCGTGGATACTAACATACATCCACACACATAGACTCACAAACAGACAACATACACGCACACGCACACACTCACGCATACGCACACGCATACGCACATGCGCATTCACGCACTCAAGCGCGCCCACGCACAGACACGCACACACACGCACATACCCGCGCACACAGTAACAGCAAGCACGCACACTCATGCACACGACACACACACACACACACACACACACAAACACATAAAGACACACACGCACCACATGCACACGCACACGCATACACACGCACACGACACGCACACGAAACACACGCACCACAGCAACGCACACGCACACGCACACGCACACGCACACGCACACGACACGCACACAAACACACGCAACGCACAGCACACACACGCACACGCACACGCACACGCACCACACGCAACGCACGCGCAACGCACGCAACGCACGCGCACACGCAGATGCACACGCAAGCACAAGCACACACACAACGCACACGCACGACGCACACGCACACACGCACACGCATACGCACACGCATACGCACGCGCACGCACACGCACACGCAGATGCACACACATACGCACAAGCACACACACACGCACGCACACGCACACGCACACGTAGACGCACACGCACACGCACACGCACACAAACACGCACACGCAAACACACGCACACACACACGCACACGCACACGCACACGCATACGCACGCGCACACGCACACGCACACGCACAGCACACGCACACGCAGATGCACATGCATACCACAACACACACACGCACACCACACGCACACGCACACCACATCAACCACGCGCACAGGCAACTCACATGTACGCACAATCAGACACAACACGCACGTACGCACGCACACACAAACATACGGCGTCGATTGCTACGTCCATTCCATCCCCAGGAGTACACCTAACCCGATTTTGTAAAATGTATAATTACTGTAATATAATATGTTTAAAACGCAGTGGTTTAAACAATAAAGGTCGTAGGTAGATATCTAAATGAAAACGGTATCGAAAAGGTGATGTTTTGGCAGAGAAAAAGCTTAGGTGTTTACCGTGAAAAATTATATCAAAGCCCTCGAAAACACAGGTGTGCTTATTGCATCACGCGTTTTGGGACTAGCGGCCATTTTTCTACGCGGGCTGTATGGTTAAATATCCTCATAACGAATCAAATTTGATGTGAACAGGCCGAGGCTTGAACTAGCCCACTGTATCCCCTTGTCCAGAAGAACCCCGATCTCCCCATTTTTATACCGCATTAGCCAATTCTCAGAAACTATTTTATATTTTTAAATGAAATTTTCTAAACTTATCTTTGCATATGTGCCCTCCTCATCTAAAATAC
Source organism: Vesta saturnalis (assembly GCA_036346205.1). Lineage (NCBI taxonomy): Eukaryota > Metazoa > Arthropoda > Insecta > Coleoptera > Lampyridae > Vesta > Vesta saturnalis. Next base: position 450,480 of record JARFJB010002072.1, read on the forward strand.
TTTCAAATGAGTTTCACTTACTGTTACAGCGGAAGTAGTTACCAACTAAGTAATTTAAAATAGAACGTCCTGTATATTATTACGTTTCTGAGTATCTTACTTGATTTTAAGGTAACTTATAATACAACTATGCTTCGATTGGCAAATGTGTGTGAAGATAGCCGGCTTATTTTTGAATACTATTATTTACACATGTATATAATTAGGCGCTAATTAAACACCACTTTGTGCCGCAATAGGAAATAACTAAAATTACTTTTGGCTTTTTTATTAACTAGTAATTGGGCGTCAATTAGGCACTATTTTGAGCCGTTAAAATGAAATTTTTGCACCCTTATAGGAAAGACGTTATTGTGAAGTTACATTGACTCGGCTAACTTATTATCCGTGGCCTTGTGCATAAATCAATCTTTGTACGAATTATGCACCGTATTGTGCGGCTAAAATAAAATTTTTCGTTTCTATATCAAGAAGTTGTTGAAAACAGTTACATCAACAAAATTAGCTTCGTTCATAAATAAATTTATCTTTTCTTGTGCGATTACGCACCTATTATGCGCCATTTTGCGCCGGTAGGGTTAAATTTCGCGTCTATTGTGCGCTAATTAAGCGCCAATTATGCACTGTCTTGCACTGGTGAAATAAAATTTTGTATATCCATAGGAAATAAGTTATTGCAAAAAGTGTATCAACTCGGTTAACTTCACAGCAGTAAACTTATGCATAAATCAATTTTTTAGCAATAATTAGGTGCCAATTAGGCGCAGTATTGCACCGTTAAAATAAGATGTTCTTGCTCCTTCTTGTTGAAACAACTTAGTGCGAAAATTACATAGACACGACGACCTTTACGGTCGTAAACATATGTAAAAAAATAGTGTTTCCTTGAACGTTAATCATATGCTAATTACAGGTCATTTTACTTAATGCAGCGCATATCGTAAACAATTTATAACGATAAGCATATTTAAAGGAGAACATACGAGTTGGAGTTCACTATTAAAGGTTAAGATTGTTAAGAATAATGTAATCCGATTAAAATAATATTAGAAGAACTTGAGTACCACCATACTTAAGAAAATGAGTTTAATATAATTAAGTATAAATATATCTGTACAAAAAACTGGAATTTTACTAACAATACAATAAAGATAAGAAAAAATACACATTAATCAAATAAACTAGTAAACAACGAGATATTTAAATAAATCCATCAGAGGATAAAAAAATAATTTACTTTAAAGTTCAAGGTCCGGTAAAGTTAGTCGTGTCTATGTAATTTTTACAATATAGGAGCAAAAATGTTAACTTTAACGTCGCATAATGCACGATTAATTGTCATGCAAGAAAGATTTGTTTACTCACAAGTTGGCGGTTGTAAAGTTAGCTGTATCGGTGTAATCTTTGCAATAACTTATGGGAGCGCACATTTTATTTTAACGGCGCCTTATTCACGCCTAATTACTGCATAAGAAAAAAATTATTTATGCAGAAAGTAATGGCTGTGTAGCCGTGTGCGATGAAATTTTTACAATCACTAGTTTCTAATAGGGGCACAAAATTTTATTTCAACGATAAATAATGACGCCTCGCAGGTGCCTAATTACCGCATAGAAAATTGGTTTTTGCAAAAGTTCGCAGCTATGAAGTTAACCGTGCTGATATAATTTTTGTAATAACTGATTTCCTAACGAGGCGCAAGATTATATTTTATCGCAGTAAGATGGCGCATAATTGGCGCTTAATTACTGTAGAATAAAAAATTAATTCATGCCAGAACTGTGCCTAATTTTACAATAACTTCTTTCCTATAAGGTCACAAAACTTTATTTTAACGTCACAAAATGGCAGCTAATTGGCGCCTAATTACTTTAGTGAAGTGCAAAATTGTATTTAAACAGCGCATAATTAGCGCCTAATTACACACGTTTAAATCACATTATTAAAAAATGACCATGCTGTCTTCAAATACCTGAATGTCAAAGGTTTCTGAGATATCTATTTTTTTTTTCATTAATTTGTTGTCAATTGATATGAAGGTGATTTGCGGACACACTGTATAAAATATTTAAAATATTGTAATCTTGTACTACAACTATTAATGAAAGTTTGTGCAGAAAGTAGTTTTCACCAAAGTATTAGAATTGACAAGTAAAAATCGTCTTATCAACTTTAAACTGCCAATCAATTATCAATGGTTCTAAGGGTAAACCTTTAGACAAGAATAGAAATATCTAAAAAACCATTGACAATCGAAGCATAGTTGTGTTATATAAGTTACCTTAAAGTACAATAAAAAACTCAAAAATGTAATAGAATACATTTATTTGAAATTACGTAGATGGTATCTACTTCCGGTACATTCGGAATACATAATTAAAGGTATTTTAGATGAGAAGGGTGCATTTCAAAAGATAAGCGTGGAAAATTTACTTTAAAAAATAATTTGATGTCTGAGATATGGCAAATGTGGGATACACAATGTATACCCTGTATGTGTAGACAGAATCACTGGAATTTTTTCTAAATTGCAATGTTTACATAAACAGTGTAGCCACATTCTCCTTGTAATGGTAAGTACAGTTACTTACTTAAAAAGATAATGTAATAGTATATTAGATACCGCGGCGGAAAGTGTTCCATTCCTGTCGAGAGATGTATAGTTCACCGAGAAGCAAAGCCTCGAGGTGAGGTAGTTCTCCAGACGGCAATGGTACTTTTATCGAGGTTTTTATACGATTTTATTCACAATTCAAGAACAAGCAACATTATACAGTTCAAATCAAAAAATTTTGGAACACATCTATCACGGCTTCTCGTTTAATATTGAAGGTCGTGACAATGCGACTTTTAATTTTTACTTTAATGAGAAGCCATGTTACGCTTACTATTTTTCTATTGGTTTTGTCGTTACTTGTTATTAATAATTCACTTATTAAATATGCTTATTAAAGAAAACGTGTTGTTTGTTTCCACCTACTGCTCACCATCTACGCACGTGAGAAAAAATGGTTGCATACTCTTGACCCTTTATTCAAATTGACAAGTTGTCAATTTGACATTGATAGTTTAAATCGATAGTAGATCCCCCACAGGTTGGAAAGTGGTCCATTACTGACCGCTCCATCTCATTACTATCTTTTTTTTTGTTATTACTGACCGCTTAAAGTAAACCCGTAGAATCATTCACTTTTCAACCTTTAAAGGGTTAGAAAAGCGGTATGGTACAAACTAATTGTGAATAAAAATATTTCCATTACTTTTTTAAGTAAGTAATAGTACACGGAGAACGTGGCTGCATTGTTTAGTTAAACATTGCAACTTAGAGAAAATTCCAGTAATTTTGTTTATACATACAGGGTATACCTTTTGTATCCCACATTAGCCATATTTCAGAGATCAAATTACTTTTTTAAATAAAATTTTCCACTTATCTTTTGAAATATACCCTTCTCATTTAAAATACCTTGAATTATGTATTCCTAATATACCGGAATTAGATACCATCTACGTAATTTCAAATAAATCACCCTGTATGTTATTACATTTTTGATATTCAGGTAACTTGTGTGTTGGAAAATTAAACGCGTTTACGGTAGGTCTTAATGGCCAGTTTCATGAATTTTTGGTAAGTCGTATATTTTCGGAACAACAATTGTTAGAAACCCAAAGGATAAAACCCACGGTGAAGGACATGGAGTGTATGAGATTCCAAGCAGCGACTGTCAAAATTCTTATATCGGACAAACGAACAGAAAACTAAGTGCAAGAGCCAACACAAACTAACTACTAAACAACACATCACATCTAACTCGTTAGCAACACATCATTTATAAACAGGCCATTGCATCAATACTGCTAGAATAAAGCTACTTGCAACAGCATGTAGTTTACAAGAACGGATCACAAGAGAGGCCACTGAAATTGGAAAAAACCATTGGCTATTAACAAACGTGATGATGGATCGCGAGTACCAGCAATGTGGAAACCAATCAATAATAAGAAGAATAAGATCAGCACCTAACAACTATGAAGTGTAACCTAACTCTTCTCATAACCCTGCACAAAACAATAATTCTTATTTAGGACCTGTAACACGCACCATGTGATCAATTGTAATATAAATGAAGTAGTATGACATCTAGTGTCAAACAACAATATAAATAAATCTTGATAAGGTAGTAAAGAAAGACTACCGAAACGTAGATAATACAATATTTGTTGCATTTATTATACGAGCACATACCCAAAAATGTGTTTTTGCTCTAATAATAATACTCGTGGAAGCCTAAATAATAATAATAATAATAATAATAATAATAATAATAATAATAATAATAATAAATAATAATAATAATAATAATAATAATAATAATAATAATAGAATAGAATAGAACAGAATGCGTTTATTTCAAAAATATAACTAATTCTAAAGTCCAACAAAGTCAAAAGACTTACCTGTTGGTGCCTTATTTTATACAAATAAAAAATAACATTCTTTTTTTTTTTTTACAAATTAAACATTGTTCTGACGTTTTGGAGTGTACAATTATTGTAAACATAAAAGTATTTATAATAAAAGATGCATAACATATTTCAATAAAGTCAATATTCTTGTTTAATTAATCATTTACTAACCACTTTTTCACCTACTTCTTAAATGTCCCAGCCCTATTGGCACTAATTCTTTCCGGAATTGAATTAAATAAGTACGGTATTAAACATTTTAGAGTTCTTTGGCCATATTTGTTGTAATAATAAGGAACAATGTAGTTGGTTCTGCGTGTAGGGTAGTTGTGATCCACCGTTCGTTTGTATTCGTTGTTTCCAAAGTGTTGCATTAGATGTATGTACTTGTAAAATCCATTTGGGGTTAGGGTGTCACATTTTTCGTATAGCTGCTGCTTACTGAAGTTCTTATTTTTGTTAATCAGTCTTAGAATTTTATGCTGTAAGGATTCCAGTTTTTTCACATGAACCACTTCTGCGCATCCCCAAACTTGAACACCATATCTTAAAATTGACTCAAATAATGCCTTATACACTAGTGTCATCGTTTTTGAGTCAAAAAATCTACTTAAGATGTAGAAGCACCCCGTAATCTTTTTGAGTTTGGCAAACACGTAGTCTATGTGCTTATCGTATTTTAACTTGTTGTCGATGTTAACTCCTAAGTACATTGTGTAATCAACACTTGCGATGATTTTACAATTACACACACTGGGTTGTTCTAAGCATGAACAGTCGTGGATTTTTAGTTTGGTTTTTCTATTCCTTTCCATATGTGAAGTTGAGAAAGTCATAGTCACAGTTTTTTCTTCCTTAACAAATAAGTTTCTGTCATGTGCCCATTTCACCATAGGATGAAGTTCCTCTTGAAGTATCTTCTCACAAGTACTGAAATCTCTATGGGAGTAAAATAGCACTGCATCATCTGCATATAGGTATAATTTTGCGGTTTGTATGGAGTATAATAATAATAATAATAATAATAATAATAATAATAATAATAATAATAATAATAATAATAATAATAATAATAATAATAATAATAATAATAAAGTGTGCAACTAACGACATAAGACGTGTGTCATTACAGTCTCCTTTTAAATTAGTTATTTAGGTTGTTAGTTGTAATTAAATTCATTGGTTTTGAATTAATCTTAAATTTGGACATAGATTTTACGATAGAGCAAGAAAATTGTGGAATTTTGTAGAAAAATATGTAAATTTAGAAAATTGTGATGAAGATGTCATACTGACAATTTGTGATTTTATGGTTTATATTTTGAAAAATAATTTATCAGTTTTGTTATATAATAATAATGGATTCATATTATCAAAATCAAAATGAAAATGAGCAGCAAATTGAAATATGGCCAACGTATCAATCTTCCCAGGCCATATCTGATAATGATGTTGCTGAGTTTACACAATCTCAGCCCATCCTATCAGGTAATAAGAGGAAGCAAAGGACCACTTGGACTACTGAAATGAATGAGTACGTGGCCCGATGCTATTATAAAATAACGAAACTAGACACTATCAAAGTAAAATATGGTGAAGAACTCCACCGAAATGTGACAGGTCATTTTCCATCATTAGCAAACAAAACAATACAAAATATATTAGATCAACGGAGATCTATATTCACTAATAAAAGATTATCTGTAAACACCATGAACCGCATTAAGTTTGAAGTGGCTGTTGAGTTAGGAATTGAACAAACACGCCCACAAATGCAAGAAAATGTAATAAAGGAAGTTGATGAAAATTCCCAAACCACCAAAGCAAAAAAAGAATTTGAAACCTACCAAATAATGTATGATGGAATGGATCCAAACTCAAAACCTAGTCTTCCTAAACTAATGTTTAAAATGGATACCGAAAATATTTTGAACGAAGTCAACAATATACTAAAAACGAAAATTACACCTGCAACCACACTAACTAATTTACATAGCCTAATATATACAGCATCTTATACTACATTAAACTTAAATAACCAAAAAAATTGAAAATTTACCCAAAAATAAAATAGGTATAATAAAACAAATGGCATGGGAAAAAAGAATCTCAACACACATTGCAGCATTAAGAAAACAAATAGGCATTTTAACGCAGTATCAACGATCAAATAATCCTAGCTGTAAAGTAGTTAACTCTGCATTACTATTCATTCAAAGATATAAAACTGATACTAACCCTACTATAACGGAAATAATCGATTTTTTGAAACAAAAACTAGCAGCCACTGCAAAAAGATTGAAAAGATACAAGGAATGCAATAAACGCCGACAGCAAAATGGACAATTTCAAAAAAACCAAAAAAAATTTTATCAAACCCTGCGAACGAACACACCTATAAATAAAAATGCAACGGAAGACAACCCGCCCACAGGCGATGAGATTAAAGATTTCTGGTCGAGCATCTGGAGTAACCCAACTAATCATATAAGAACTAATTGGTTACGTGAAGAAGAAAGGCAAAGCAGAAAGATAAAAAAAATGTCCAAATTTAAAATAAACCTACAAGATGTAGAATCAGCTATAAAGAAAACTTTAAATTGGAAAGCACCAGGACTTGATAAGATTCAAAATTTTTGGTTTAAGAAATTTACTGTAATACATGAACAACTTGCAAATTGCTTCACATCCTGAACAAATGCCACTATTTATAACCAGCGGGGTTACATATTTATTACCGAAAACGGAAGACTACAGTCCAAATCCATCTAATTATCGACCTATCACTTGCCTCCCGACAATATACAAATTACTAACAGCCATAATAACAAGTAAATTATATGAGCATCTAGAAATAAATAACTTACTAGATGAAGAACAGAAAGGATGCAGAAAAGGGTCGCAAGGTTGTAAAGAGCAGTTAATAATTGATTCAGTAGTAACTGAGACAGCAAGAAAGAAGAAACACTCCCTTTTTACAGCTTATATTGATTATCAAAAAGCTTTTGACAGCATTCCTCATTCTTGGTTACTTGAAATATTACGAATATACAAAGTTGAAGACAACACACTAAATTTTTTAACTTATGCAATGTCAACCTGGAATACAAAAGTACTATTAAATTCTCCTTTTAGTTCTATTGATGCTGGCAAACTACAAATATGTAGAGGAATTTTCCAAGGGGATTCCTTAAGCCCGCTTTGGTTCTGCCTAGCATTACGACCTTTAACTACACTGTTAAACAGGCAAAACAAAGGATATTTAATAAACACAACGATGTTAAATCATTTATGGTACATGGATGATTTAAAGCTATTCGCATCCAAATTACAACATCTACATACGTTATTGGATTGTGTTGCAAAGTACAGTTCCGATATCCAAATGAAGTTTGGGTTAGATAAGTGTAGGATTAATACAATGACAAAAGGAAAGTGGATTGAAAATTCAGGATATGCAGCAAGTAACGGTCAAGGTATGATCTTAAATATGACAGAAAATGAAAAATATAAATATTTAGGATATATTCAAGCTCTGGGGATAGATCAAAAGTTGTCTAAAAGAATTGTAACAGAGAAATATTTAAGTCGAGTAAATGCTATACTTAAATCGAAACTATCTGCACGAAATATTGGTTTAGCAGTAAACACTTATGCTACCTCGATTCTAACATACAGGTTTGGTGTATTGAAATGGACCAATACTGAATTAGAAGCATTAAATATTAGCACTAGAAAAGCTTTCCATAAACACAGATGCCACCATCTGCATAGTTCAATCGAAAGATTTCATTTACCAAGAAGTCACGGAGGTCGTGGAATACCATGTATCAAAGCTAGACATCACATACAAATAGAAAAGCTTCGCCAATACTTCATGCAAAAGGCAGATACCAGCCGAATTCATCAAGCAATACTTGAAGCAGACTTAAACATATCACCGTTAAAGCTCACCAACAAAGATTATAACCCTAACTCTAAAATTTTAAGCCTCTCTGAGTTAAAAGAGCACTGGAAGAACAAGCGACTTCATGGACGTTATCCAACTACATTAGATAATAACGAAATAGACAGTTCTGCGTCTCAAGCATGGCTTAGGCATGGTAATGTTTTTCCTGAAACAGAGGGTTTTATAATAGCTATACAGGATCAAGTAATTGCAACAAGGGTGTATCGGAAAACTATAATTAAGCAAAACTTAGATACTACCAAATGCAGAATGTGTGGAAGTGTAGACGAAAACATCGAACACATCATTTCTGGATGTTCAATGCTAGCACCAAAAGCATATCTCGAAAGACATAATCAAGTAGCAAAAATATTACACCAAGAATTACGAACAAAATACATGGACCTAAAAGAGCACGTTCCCTATTACACCTACAACCCGCCTTTCGTGTGAAAACCAAGAAACAATAATTTATTGAATCGTCGAATAATAACGGATAGACCTATTCCGAACAATATACCAGATATAGTATTATCCCTAAAACAAAAAAAATTACATACCTCATCGACATTTCAGTGCCACTTATAAATAACATAAAAAAAGCACACACAGAAAAAATAAATAAATACATACCATTAGCAGACGAAATCAAGAAAATGTGGAAAGTAGACAATGTTATAATCGTTCCAATAATAATTGCAGCAACTGGCGAAATTCCAAAAAAATTACACAATGGATTAAAAGTTCTACAGGTGAATCCAAAATTATATATTCACATGCAAAAAGTAGTACTGCTAAATACCTGTAACATAGTTAGGAGAGTTTTAAATGTATATTAGACTAAGTTATATTTACCTGCATATAAAGTGCTGTAAATGTATACATACTTACCTGTAACCAACAGAGAAAATAGACAAATAAATAATAATAATACTAATAATAATAATAATCCTCCAAGTGTTACACCTTGTCGTGGTGGGGGGCCCTAGTAGCTACTGTTGCCAGCAGTGGTAAAGCCAAGTATCCCCGAAATCCTAAGGTGGTGATCGTGCTGAGAGGATGAATAGCCTTGCGATAGTAGGTCGCTAACGGTTTGTCTTCTGTTCGTTTATGTTATGTGTAATGTTCTGCTTTTGTTTCGCCCTTAAGCCATATTTTCAAGCGACCCGTGGCGATGGCTGAATGGCACCTGAGGGAAATCAGGTGTCACAAACGGAGCCCTAAAGTACCTCCCGACCCTCTAGTGTAAGTAAGGTTATTGCAGTACGGAGCACTGCTGCAGTTGACTTCTGTTCTTCCATTCTCGTGGGATCTACATGAGTGAAAATTATAAAAAACCAAACTCCCCCAAAACTGGCATGGAGACTGCGGAATATGTTCCCCGGTTCCTGTTGGTTAAGAAAACCGATGACGGTATGGGAAATTTTGATAATGTTATTCCTTTTTTAATTACCAAATCGATGTATGGCTTAGTAGGCGAAACTGCTTTGATTAGAAAGGTAAGAGATGAATTGTTGGTTCAAACCAGAACGGACAAACACTCAAAGAAGCTCCTTGAAACGACTATATTTGCGGGAGGAGCGGTCAGAGTTGAACCACACGGCAATTTAAACACCTCCAAAGGGGTTATTTATTGCAAGGATTTTTTCAATTGTACAATAGAGGAAATATTGGAAGAAGTAAAAAGTATAGGGGTCTTAAAACCAAAAATGATGGCATGCTAACTGATACTCCGAGCCACGTACTTACTTTTAATACGCCAAACTTGCCCTCGAAGATCAAAGTTGCTTTCTATAGTTTTACCGTTAGAACGTATATTCCTCCACCTATACGTTACTTTGACTGCCAGCTGTTTGGACATGTAGCTGACAAATGCCAAGTAGAAAAAAAATGCCCGTGTGGAAAGCCTCCACATGATCCACCATGAGAATTGTGAAGGCCTGCATTCTGCAGGTTATAAAAATTGCCCTACCTACAAACGTGAATGTGCAATTCAGAAAATTAAAACTACCGAAAAGATTTCGTATGCAGAAGCAAAGAAAAAGGTTGAAATTAATACACCACATCCTGCCACTTCATATGCAACAGCTTTGACTGCACCAAACAGAAACTTAAAGTCTGACGTAGATATTACCCCAAATGGAGATTATCATTAAAAAATTTTTGCGGCCCTAACCCAAACAAAACCCATTAGCGAGTTCACTATCCCGCTAAGACAAAGGTCGGACTCGGTGTCGACAAATGCTTCAAAAAGAGGTACTGATCAACTCGACTCTATCTCTGAAGATGATAGCAGGGAGACTGCGAAAAGGAAGAAAGGGTGGCCGTTGCGTAAATCAAGGAAACCACCCTCTAAGTCGTAAGTTTTGTAAAACTATGGACGAACCAATAATACACTGGAACTGTAATGGAATCATATGTCACTATTGTGAGCTCAAATTGTTACTTCACGAAAAAGATCCAATGTGCATATGTGTGCAAGAAACTCACCTTCATCCTGAGCAACCATATGCACTTCGTAATTACGCTATAATACGAAAGGATCGATGAAGCTGAACGGGCCCATGGAGGTAGCTATCATAATTAATGATCAAATATATTATAAGCGAATTGACATCAACACGCAATTTCAGGTAGTAGCTATTCAAATATTAACACCGATCAAGGTCACTATCTGCAGGATATATCTCCAAGATGATGAAGTTCATATCGACTACATGTGGAATATGTTGAATCAGCTTCCTACGCCGATTATCCTCGCTGGCGATAATGCCCATAACCCTCTATGGGGATCCGTAAATCTCGATTGTAGGGGGCGGATGGTAAATGATCTGTTAGACAGTTCAGAATTAATATTATTGAATGACGGCTCCGTGATACATATCGCTTCTCGATCTGGTGCTTTATCTGCAATTGATCTGACCATTGTTTTCTCTTCGGTTAGCAGCTCCGTGAGATGGAAGGTGTTGGATAGTATTTATAACAGCGACCATTATCTATGCGAAATTAGATTAGAAGTTGTGCGTACGAGTAAACAGGCCACTAAGTATTGGATAATGTCTAGGGCAAATTGGCACCAATTTAACCACATACTGTCATTGTCAAATACCCTACAATTTGACAATGTTAACATCGATACCATCACAAATGCTATAAAACATGCTGCGGTTGAGAGCATACCTTTAGGTGGAGGTGAAGTCAGTTGACGGCGTATACCATGGTGGAATAGTGATATCTCTAACGCTATAAAAGAGAAAAAACGTGCGCTAAATATATATAAGAAAACGCCTACACTAGCAAACATGATTGTTTACAAACGATCTCGAGCAAAATCTCGACAGCTTATGTTAGAATCACGCACGAAATCTTGGAGAGAATACGTAACAACAATAAGGCCAGATTCCTCAGTGTCAGAGGCGTGGCATAAAATAAGGGCAACTAAAGGCAGAACATCACACCGACAGATACTCCACCTTCGTTCAAATGATGGTACCATCCAAACAGCTCCCTGAAAAATCGCGAATACCATGGCGCATCATTTTGCAAATTTAAGCAGCACGTCTAATTATAACGAAGGATTTAAAACAAAAAAGCTTGAAAAAGAACGTCCAATTAATTTCGTCACCGAAAACGAACTACCGTATACTGCCCCATTTCAGTTTTTTGAGGTGGAACAAGCTTTGAGAGATACCAACCGGTCTGCTCCTGGCCCAGATATGATTAATTACGAAATGATTAATCACTTGCCTGATAGGTGGAAGAGAGCTCTAGTCATAATCTACAATAAACTATAGTAAGAAGGCGAATACCCTCAACGCTGGAAATTGACAACAATTATCCCCATACTGAAAGACGGAAATTACCCGTTAGATCCCTCATCGTATAGACCAATTAGCCTTACCTTCTGCCTTGGAAAGCTTTTAGAAAGAATGGTAAATTTTCGTCTCTCCTGGTGACTTGAAAGAAATAACCTGCTGGCTTCATATCAGATGGGTTTCCGTAAACCGAGATCAGTTATAGACCAAATTTCGTACGTTGAAAATTTCTTGCAACATTTCTTCAAAGATATAGAGAAGGCTTATGATACCGCATGGAGGTATAATATCACGCAGCAGCTGCACGGTTGGGGAATCAGAGGTAATTTACCAACCTTCATATCGTCTTTTCTGTCTGAGCGTATGCTCCACGTACGCGTGGAGAATATCCTGTCAGAGCAATTAGTACTTGAGAACGGAGTGCCGCAGGGGTCCACGTTAAGCTGTACTTTATTCAATATAGCAATCAATAATATCTGCGAAAATTTATACCCAAGCATTGGACGCTACCTATATGTGGACGATCTCTGTATTTTTAGTTCTGGGGATACGATCGGTAACATAACGCGACGCATTCAACCGGCCATTGATGCGATACGTCATACGGCAAATAACATCGGGTTTAGGTTCTCACGATCGAAAGCCAAATGTATACATTTTTGCAGGCTGCGGAAACCTCGCTATGATCCTCTCTTGTTTCTAAATGGAGAACCGATACCATGTGTCAGGTCTCATAAATTCCTAGGCGTGATATTAGATTCCAAACTTACCTGGAATGAGCATGTTCAGTCTCTCATTAAAAAATGCTGGGTCAGGCTCAACTTGATAAAGTGTTTAGTATCAACAGGCTATTATTAATTATTATTAATAATTATAAATAATAATAATAATAATAATAATAATAATAATAATAATAGTAATAATAATAATAAGAATAATAATAATAACAATAATAATAATAATAATAATAATAATAACAATAATAATAATAATAAATAACCCAGGATAGGATAGGATAGGAGAATGACCTTGCAAATGATCCTAAGTGATGCAAGGTCAATACCTAAATGTGAGCTCTTGGCAGTAAACCGCCACTGTTAGCTCTAGAGAATACAGTGTCGCGGACCAGTCCACGTGGGCCTCGTATCTAACGTGGACAGGGATGGCAACCCTGCGTCCACTAGCTGGAAGTACATTTTCATTATACTAGTCTTGAGTGACTTCCCTTACTTTCACTCTTTTCTGTCGGAGCAACCTCGCTCCAACTCTTGTTCTCTTCGGGCTCCCAGCGAAAGCTGAGGAACCTCTTCCTTGTTCTCTCTACTCTTTCTAAGACATGCGCCGTCAAAAGTGTATACGGCTGTGGCTATCCCGGGATGTCCTAGCTCGGGACGGTTGAGCGCTAGCCGTTTCCTAACACCGCAACCGTGCACTGTACTTCATGGCGTGGGTAAGGAACGTCGTACAGGCAGTGGTCGGTGGTCTTGGCTTAATCGCCTGGACTACGAGGAAGGTACACGCACACACTCACACATCCAGAAACTTGGACAAAAGTTGTAAAATGACCTAATAAGTCGATTTAACGATAGTGCAAAAAAGGCTATTACATAACCTTCTACACCTATATAAGTATATGTAAGTGGTAGGTAAAAATCTTAATTTCTAAACTATTAAAGATAATTTGATAAACGTTCTTTTGGTCAATTTTATAAACTTTAAGGAAGCGTTTTAAACAGCCAAACAATTGTTTTAGTGTTTTTCAGCGCCATCTGCGCATTTTCAAACATGATAATGTAAAAAGGTCAACAACTAATTTTTTTAGTGGCATCTTCTATATATTATGGCGCTGATCAATAGCTTTTTTGACGACCATGCCAACGATATAAATCTTGTATGTGCAAACGTAAACATCTAAGCTGATAGAGTAAAAGAACTGCATTTTAACCAATTTTCTCTTAAAACAACACATTTTCGAGTAGGCTAATGCCACTTCTACAAATAGTGACATGCAAATGAATGTTAACTCTTAACGCAGTGGCACTTCAATTACAAATTAGAGTATTAAGTAAATATCACCGTTTTGTTCAATACAAGTGTTCTGTCTTTTTGCAAAAGAAACTCTGGCGCACGTTAACATTCCTTCATCAATCGAACTAAAAGTATTAGTTATTCTAACCTAAGCAGTTGTTGGTCGAAAACAATATACTTGGTCTTTAACAAACCCCCACAGAAAAAAATCAACTAGAGTTAAGTTGGGAGACCTGGCAGGCTAACTGATTGCGTCTCCTCTGCCTATCCAACGATTTGGGAAAGTTTGGTTTAAAAATTGTTGAACAATTTGATGGTAGTGTATAGGCGCTCCATCCTGATGAAACCACATATTTCTCCTTGAATTTAGATCAATATTTTCGAGAAGGATCGGAAGATCATTTTGATGAAACTAGTAGTATCTTATTCCTGTCAACACATGATCAATGAAATAAGGTCCAATCACTTGATTTCCACATATTACGCCCCACACGTTTGTTGACTATCTGTTTTGATGGTCAATAGTTGTCATCCAATAGAGACTAGCAGTGCTGTAACAATGCACATTGTGCAGATTAACAGACGCGTTATTCTTAAAATTTGTTTCATCGCTGAATAAAATGTTGTTTAAAAACCACAATCATTCTTCATTAAATCAAGCATTAATTCCGAAATACGAATCCGATTCTGAAAATCATCCCCATGCAGTCTTGATGAAGTACAAGGTGATGTGGGTGAATTTTGTGCTTTAAAGTGATTCGATTAGCACTACTTTGTGACATTTCTATTTCAGCTTCGATTTCTCGTGAACTCAACTGCGGATTTTCTTCTAGCATCAAGAGAACTTCCAATTCTTTATCCTCGTCAATTCTGCGGCCTATTAAGTTCCTTTTTGGGTAGGTTTACGTTTCCAGTACCTTCAAACCTATCTTTTAATTTTTGAAAAGTGACACATTGCGGAAATTTTTGATGATAAATTTTACTGGCTAATAGAATATTGCGATCTGCTTCACCATAGCAATAAACCATGCTTATCAACACTTTCTGACAAAGTCAAAGTTGACATATTGCCATCTCAACTCGAAAATTGCGTTGTTTTAAGAGAAAATTGCTTGTTTTCTTACTCTATTAGCTTAGATGTTTAAATTTGACCATACAAACTTTATGTCGTTGGAAAACTTGTCAAGAAAGCGATTGATTAGTGCCATAACAAGCAGGGCACGCCATTTAAAAAAAAATGAGTTATTGACCTTTTTTTGTCATATTTGAAATACCGCACAGGGCGTTGAAAAACACTCTTTAATAGTTTAGAAATTATGATTTTTTAAACAAATACATCTACGAATTTTGAAGTATAAATTTAAAAATCTCAAAACGTATGACACGTAAAGTGTAACTGATCTTAATAAATGTAACACATGGTTTAGTGTAGAATCCAATAATAACATCAAAGTAGGACAGTTCCATTAAAAAAAAATAACTATAGTTTTTAGAATGTTGGGACACCCTGTACATAAATAAAATTATTTTTAGCTTTTCCTAATAGTAAAAAAGTTATGGGGCATTCTCGGACCTCTGTTTATATAGCTATATATATATATATATATATATATATATATATATATATATATATATATATATATATATATATATTTAGAATTTACATCGCTTAGAGCTTGTCTCTCGATAGCTCAGTTGGTTAGGCCGGTACTCTAGCAACGTACGTGTAGTAGGTTCAAATCCTACTCGAGGTAAGCTTTTTATTTATGTATTTAAGAAAATTAATACATAACATTTGAAGTAGGCATTGATTTAGATGATTGGTGAAACAATGACATGTTTGTTTGTGGAACTAGTGCAATAACTGTAGACATGATTTGTTGAAGTGTTTTATTCTCTGTAGGACAAATGACGCGATGAGCGCAGAAACGTATTTCAATGAATATCCGGAAAGACTCCAGCTAGATAGAAACATGTTTCTGCCACAGCGCGATGTTTTAATAAATTACGGCAGTTTCGTTATGTCCAAAAGGAATAAATATGGGAACGATAATGAAGAAAGCCGTAGAAATTTTGAATCTCGTTGAACGAGATTAAAGATACTATTGACGTCTCTCGACCAAAAGCTGGTAATAATTAAAACGTCACACGTACTATGCCTATTGTGAGCGACCTTGACAATGGCTTTACATCGGCGATACAATGAAAAGAACAGAATTTTGCCAATGGTTTATCAGAAAACATAATGGACTACCGAATTTTATCATGAAAATTATGTGGTCCGACGAGAGGCATTTCGTCAGCTGCGGATTATTTAATCGCAAAACTAATGTTTGCTAGTCCGATGAAAATCCACGATTAATTCCTATCGTGAGGCAACGAATGAAATGGGGAGTTAATGTACGGATAGGCATTTTTTGGCATTCACATTATTCGTCATTTTTGTAATATATTAAACCTTTTGCAAACAACAATAACAAACCAAAATAAGGATCGTCATCTCACTGTTTTCCAATATATGTTCTTTCAACAAGATGGTGCCCCTGCACACAACAGGCAATTTTCCACATAGTTAAACGAGGAATATCTTGATTGGTGGATTGGAAATCCAATACCAATCAGGATTTCTTTTTATTAGGCAAATTAAAAAACCGAGTGTATTCAGTATCCTACGAAACTTTAAAATATTTACGTAGGACAGTCAAAGAAGAAGTAAATGAAATTGATCTTACAGCATAAGGGAATTTTTTGAGGGAGTTGTAAAACGATGTAGGCTATGCATTTGAAAGAATGGTTGCTTTTTTGAACAGTTACTTTAATTTTATGATTTTATTTTTGCTGCTTGGTTTTTTTATTAAATACGTAGTTTTGGATATATTTGTTCATATTAGAATTATTCTCAGTTTAACCATATTTGACACCAAATTTATGTGTCTGCTGTTAGGCAATAAGACCACACTTAGTTGTTGAATGATACTCTCGATACGATTATGTTTCGTTACGATTACGTAAAACTTAGTGGAATATATATATATACATATATATATATATATATATATATATATATATATATATATATATATATATATATATATATATATATATATATATTGTAATATACCCAGGTCAGTCTAGTTACTGCACAACCATGCAAGGACAAAGTTAATGTGTGAACTTATTTAAGCCAAACGATAGTCCTGGAAAAGCAAGTAGGACCACTTATGTAGTGTAAGAGACTTGTTACAGGATATATGTATTAAATAACAAGATTGTGATGTAACATTAACTTTCAAATTATCCATGATAATAATCTATATTTCAATTATTATTTACTTCAGTTTGTAAAAAAACGTTCTGTTTTCAAATCAATTTATAATAATATTATAATTAATTTACCTTTTCGTTTAGATAATAACATTATAAACATTTTCTGAAAGAAAATACGGTTAGTGAATATATAACATTACCTTTTTACTCTATTCTATTTCATCAGACCAAATAATACTTTCTTCTAAATCTCAAAAGCAATAACTCTCTACTATTTTTCCTAACAATCTAACTCTAAGCACACCTTATTTCCACTATCAAAATATTCAACAGCCTCCCATAGTTACTACATGGTTTCAATTCAACCCGCCTTCTAATTTATAAAATAGAATAGATACAGATGCACTAGTTGTGGTGCATCACAATAAATATATATATATATATATATATATATATATATATATATATATATATATATATGTATATATATATTCTCACAATACAAAAGTTCGTATATGTTTATGATTTTCAAATAGATTACGTTTGTTTTGCACATTTAATATAAGAAAAATATGAGTAAATAAAAAATATGCGTATCGCTACTGATTAACTCTCTTGACATAGATGACTTGCTAGGTACAAGTTTTGACTCTTACGTCATTCTCAGGCATTTATAATAAATAAATTGTAATACTTATGTCAAAGTAACTTAAAAATAGTGCTCTCATAAGCGATTGATTATAGCTACACAAGAACCACACAGTAGCTCAACCCATATATAACTTTAAACATATGTGATTATATACTAAAGTTAAATTTAGGTTACAAATAATAATTAACCAAAATTTACTAATAGGGAAGTAAATTTATTAAAATTGAAATACTTATTCTTTTGAGTAAGGTAAGTATTGTAATTAAGAATGTAAAGCGTGAAAGTTTTTATTTTCAAATTTATAAAAACTTGCCAGTTTATCATATCGAAAATTGGTACCTAGCTAAAATATGAAAGTGTAAACCTTGACTATTTAAATTTATGATTACTAGTGCTAATCTTTTAGGTTTTTATATAAGGTATGTCAATATGAATTATACAACCTCTTTACGTTTTGGTAAGCACTACGGTTAATGTTCGCCAATAAAAAATAACGCATGCTTTATTTACTAACAACGATACTGTAAGTGTTGTTGAAACCTATACAGAGTTTGAATAATTTATATCCAAATATACGCTTTAAAAACCTAATAAGTAGTGTTATTACAGTGCCAGCGCCTACTTGTTTACATAGTCCAGTAAGTCGGTAAACTACAAAATCGTAGACACTATAACACCAAGGTAGAAGATACTCTGCATTATGCAAGACTATGGCTACCAATACACGTGAAATACTTGAACATTCTAGTTTCTGCGTTTCTGCCTGTCTGACCAATGTAAAACGGTGCTATGTTTCAGATAGTGATTAAACCACCGATTTATCATATTTATCAATTTTGCCTTTAATGTAACTTTACAGGAAAAAAAATCAATAATTAAAAATCCAAAAACAAACTTAAATACCTATAAAATAGTACAAATACGTTACGCACGAAAATATTCAACAGTTGTGACAGATAAAAATAAGTACCTTCTTCGTATTTCTTCTAATTTTAATAATGTATTTAAAAATATAATCTTAAGTCTGGCTATTTTTAAAATTTAAATTTGAGTTCTCAGTTTAGATTTTTAATATTCAATCACGTATCCAAATAATGTATGTCTGTTGTTAAACTACATCCTGGTTGTAAATAAGGTGTTAAGTGATGTTTTACAAGTGGCACATAAATATTAAAATTAGCTTTACATACATCAGCACTAGTAAACTTACTGAATGAATGAATCATATGTGTCATTTTAAACACTTAATTAGATATGTGTATTAGGTTTTTCCTTTTTGATTCCAGAACATTGTTACTTGTTGCAGTTTGAACAATACATCTTATATATTAAAATAATCGGATCATTTAGTTCACACAGATTGCGAGACAACCGCTTGATGGATTTCGATGATTTTTTTTATATGAAGGAAATTTTGCGTAGAGGGAAATAAAGGAGCCAGAATTTTAAATAAAAGTAAAAATGAAATAAATATAATTGAAAATGCTTAAGCTGCATTATCAATATTTTTATAGAAGAGGGCGGCTTTGAAATTTTTTTTTTACGTTAACATATTTATGTCTATCAATCTCTATCTGACATGAAATTCAAACGTCATTATGACATAGATTATTGTTTTTGTTTTTACAATGTTCTAAATTTAATTTTAAACGCAAAATTTTGCGGGAGAAAAGCTTGTCTGAATAAATCTACATCGTATGCATTGACATAAAATTAATGTAACGACTATTTCTCTAAAACGGATACATGAAATTGGAAAAAAATAGTTCCTAACTGACAGAATGATTGGTGAGTTTTATAGTTTTGTCATAGGAACCACTCCTTGGCAGTTGTTTGTAATAACTAGTTTTGTCCCGTCCACCCTGTATAAATCGATAAATCTTTGGTTATGCTTCTTTAACTATATGCCTTACAAACGCTTTTATTAAAAAAAATAGCTATTTAATTATGTTTGAAAAAGGTTTCTACCCTTTTTGTCCCAAAGTTGATAGTTTCGGTACATTCACAGAACGTACTAAGACTCCTTCTTGGAGTACCCTTTTTAGGGCTTATTTATTACCGTATAACAAACTGCATGGTATATAAGAAAGTAAAACCTCACAAAAGAAAACGAATAGTACGTAGCAAAACATTTTATCATACAATACTTATGGAACTAGGTCAACGGAAACGTTCATATTCTATTAATTGGAGTACACTAGGTCCAAAGTACACCTTATGCAATAAGGGTAGTACACTAACAGTTCTATAAATAGACAAGTTAATTCATGAAAAGTAGATATAAAAAAGCATGTATGGAGCATGTACAATAACCCAAATACATTCACGCTAGTAGAACACAGACACCTTTCGCCATGTTTGATTTTGACGTCACAAGGCCGGCCACGTGGGAGGCGTATATTTTGAGGGTGGGGTCGGCTTCTTTTCGGAGAGCACTTTCAACCCTTGGGCAGAGTTGAGCTACTAATTTGGTTGTATTAAGATCCTTTTTGGCTGTATATCCCTTGGAGGTTAGGCAATTGCGCGTACACGCAGTGTTCTGATTGGAGGGATTAAACTAGGCCATGTCCCACTTTTAACCGATTGGTCGTGCGTGCACCCGCTTCTCTGGCTTCTGATTGGTCCTTAGTCCCACCACTCAGCCGCTGTGATCTGATTGGAGGACTAAGTCTCTGCATTCTGATTGGTTATAGCGGGAAATTTGAATTTGTATTCTAATAAGGGGCCCTAATGCTAACTAAGACACGTATAGATCTTCAACACTTGTTCTCGGGCCTTCGCCCCCTGTCGCGACCCCTGTTTGGAAATGGTATGGGGCCCTAACCTTATATATAAGTGCAGCAACTAGCTCTTGGGCCTTGGCTGCTATCGTGGCCCCCTTGGTGCAGTTGTATGTGGGTTCTAACCTAAAGACAGGTGTAGGCCTTCGCCTAAGGTGATCCTAGCCTTGTAAGACAGGACTTGTGTTAGCGTTTGCGCCCCAGCCCCCTTCGAGTTAAAATTGATTTTTAGCGCCATCGAGAGGTATATCATATAGTTCATACAGATCCTTGTAATTGTTATGGCGGATCTTTGCGATAGCATATCTCACATCTTACAAAAATTCAGCTTCCATGTCTAAAATACTGCCTTGGCTTGGTCTAACTTATACCTCACGCAGACACACACACACACACACACACACACACACACACACACACACACACACACACACACACACACACACACACACACACACACACACACACACACACACACAACACACACACAGCACGAAAACGCGCTAGCGCAAAAACACAAAAACACGAAAACGACCAAACTCGAAAACATACAAACACGAAAACACAATAACACACGAACACGAAAACACACAAACGAAACACGAAAACACGCAAACGAAAACAGGCTAAAACGAAAACACGCAAACGCGAAAACATACAAACACGAAAAGACGCTAACGCAAAAACACGCAAACACGAAAACACGTAAACACAAAAACACAAACGAAAACACACAAACACGATAAACTAAAACACGAAAAGACGCTAACGCAAAACACGCAAACAAAAACACGTAAACACAAAGAAAACTCACAAAGCTGCAGACATGAATCAAGACAGGGAGTTGGAGACTATAAATGAATAATTTTTCTTTATATGCTTTTATTTATTTCTTATATCCAAACGGTAAAGTGTCCAAGTTCTCAATCTTTCGACGTTTAGAGTAACTTATTCTATATTGTTTGGATTTAGGTCTACTTAATACATTGTAACACCTATCTCTAACTATTTTCCTATCATTATATACAAAAAGAGAGTCTTTACTATTACTAAGTACCATATCTTTCATCGATTCAAAGTTTATAAGACGAAAGTTTTTATAGCTTAAGGTAATACCCTTCACTTTACACACCGATTTAATTGTCTGCTCACTGGTTGAAAACACATTATAGCTGTAGTTCTTCGGTTCCGCCCTAACAAATTCGGCTATATAGCTTCCTGCACCGTACGCTTACAGCTCGTCGGTTATATGTCCAAGGAAATCTCCGTATGTTGGATTCCAGTCGTAGGGTTTCGCCACAAATATGACACTGTCTGTATAATAATACAGAACACGGCGATCTATTTTTTCTAGATAACTATATAGCTCTAAACGTGCATGAGCTGTAGTGTAACCCGCTATGGACACATTAATAGTTTTTTGAGATTCACCTTCACCCTCAGGTCTATCCCAATTTACCATTACTATATTATCATTAATAGGGATAATGGATTGTACCTGCACCAAAGGATCCGTAAACAATTAAAAAAAGTCCTTTGGCTCAGATACAATACTGCACTGGGTTAAATTTTCTCGTTGACCAAACTTACCCCAAAAAGAATTTAACATTAGTTTGGCTAGGTATCTTAAACCAGGATTTTTCTTAATATTATTAGCGTCTTGACGAATCCCCTCTTTCTCGTAATATTCCGTTATGTACTGCGCCTTCTCGGCTTCTGGCGTGCAATGACTAGGCCATCCTGGACATTCCTGTTTGAGTTTCAGGAAATTATCAATGCACCCACTAAATCACCCACCCTATTTTGTCGCTTTGTCATATGTGGTTACCTCATACTCCCAAATCTTAAAAGCGTCCAAACCTTTATCGTTTTTAGCGATAGCCTTAAGCAACCCGTCCGTTACAAACGTTCCAGTGAATCTGCGCTCGGTTTCACTATGCTTACATTCTCCTTCATTTAACTCAGCACCACAAGTCCTAAATAACAAAAACATCAACTTGCCATGCATTTTTAGAGGCAAAACAGGATGATAGAGATTAGAGGGCGGTAGTACTCGATATTTAACTAAACCCTCCACCATGTCCAACGAAATGTTCTGACAATCTAAACCTACATAAATTTTCTGATGACCTACAGGATATTTACAATATTTATTTACGTAAGGGTATAAAGAGCACACGTCATAATACATGATTTTCTCGCTAATACCGTCACATTCATGGTAAAGTTTGCTGGCATAAGTGCGACCACCGTAAAACGCACCTCGTGGATTTAAAGGTTCGTCATCTTGATCACCTAGATTCTGTATAAACTCGTCGTTTGCAAGTATTAATCTTTTAAAATCACATTCATGCATCTCCACTAGATTATAGCCGCGCTCGCGTCAAAATTGGGATCACGCCGCCGTGTTTTCGTTTCGTGCAAGCATAGAAGTATTTGCACCAAGCTTAGGGTCAATATTGGCCTGGTTAGGGAAAGATTCTATGCAACCATGCCAATAACACCCCTGAAATTCGTAAACGGTATTTCATTCCGCGCAATAACCGTCGACCTTAACACCTTCAGGTGTCCTAAACTCACGAGCTTTTCCGGCTTGTTGTATGGTCACTTGTTGTAAATGTTCCACCCAGTATAACCACTGTATGGCGACTTTTGACTGGTTGTCGGCACGCCTGCAGCCGCCTTTTGGAATGAGCCCGATTGTGTTCTTTTTGAGGAAAATGCTACGAAACACTTTATTACAGGCACTAGCAATCGTGGTAGCCTACTGAAAAGGATTGACTTTATTTTGGGTCATGAAGGTCGACCAGAAACTAATACAGCCTTTAACGAGAATCTTAACATCCATCGGACAATGCTTCACAATCTCCTGGCTCATCTTGAAAACATAATTACTCTGGGGCGCGTGGCAATCTAAAATTTTTTGCCTATCGTTCCCCGACATCTGATCTGCACAATAATATTCAAGTGCAGGTAAAGGACCCTCGGAATTCTGATTTGCGGAATTGTTGAAGAGAAATGGAAAATATCCTATGTATTCGGGGAAATTGAAAGTTTTCGGAAATACCGAGAGTAGTGACGGAATGAAATTAAGGGAGTCAATAACCCTGATATCGTCGCATTGAATGGAAATTAATTTTAGACCGTTGGTGATGATTTTGGGTTTCCACCTGTTATTATCAGCTAGCATGCATCTAAGCACAAAACTACCATGGTACCCCTTCATGTTTTGTGCAATACATGTAACTTTAAATTTTTCGTGCTTCCTCGACAATATACGCTAGAAACGATTCAACAGGATCTTCCCTGAAAATGTGTACTCTTTCGCTGCACATCGCTCATCCAAACTGTCGGTGTATTGGATAGAAACAGAGCAAACATTCGCTGCCACACATAGATTGGGCTCATGCACAAATCGATCATTCGTCCCCTAACACACCTTCTTCTCTTGCATGCATTCCAGATCATAAAAGATAAACATAGATTCTTTACCATTACTAGTGTTATCTCGAGCCTTGTTAACAGGCATATAGTAAAGATGTCCAATACGTTCCTGCACGTGGGGCAACGACTGTATCCGCATCTATGTTGACCCTTTACTTTAATGGTTTTGAGACACTTTAAACATCTACGCAATTTCTTACATAGCTCTGTGTCTCTATTGTTTTTAAGACATTCTTGTCCATAAAAATCTCTCTTACAATCATTGCAAACAATTTTCTGATTTTGAACGGAACATGGTGGTTTTTGATGACAAGGACACTGGTACAAGCATTTCGCATGATCTTTTTTGACATTATAACGTTTTTTGTACTGCTCGCAGTAATAACCGCAAGGAAATGCCGAAGTTAAGCTGGTAATTACGTTATACTGCTCGTCTTCGAGTATTAAATTTAAAACTACTCTGCCCGATTCCCTAGGACCCTCAAAATAAACGCGAATTATAAACTACAATGGTATATGAGATTAAATGATTTTGAAATGCTTGAATATGCTTGTAACTACCACCCTGACTAAGGTCTACACCACTGTTTAGGCAAAGTTGCATGGCTCGCTCTTGAAGTAAGGGATAACTCAGCGCTATGCTATTGTGCATTGTATCGTTACTTCTAAATGCTATTGCTAAGACTAGAGCTCGAGCTAAACAATTGTTTTCATTGATTGCTGTTGGTACAACAATAATATCGTTTTTTAGTTTTATAAAAGTCTGCGAACTTCAAACCTGTAAAGCTTTGGGTCCATAGCCAGCGGGGACCGACACTCTATCCACATCTAAAACTAACAAGTCATTCGAGAAAAAGCTAGCGTTGCTCTGCATTACCTTTTCCAGTGGTGACATTATCACTCTCACCGACAACTGGTCCACTCTTCTAAATGACACGCCAATTGGTTTGTCTGAGTAATTTGGGTTCCTTGACGTGATCCCGACTCGACCTGACGGACCTGCATCCTTGACAATGTATGTATACAACTCCTCAAATGCATTCTGTAAAAAATATGTGTTAGATAAATAACATTTAGGAAGCGATATATTTCTATCTGTAGCCATGTTAAAGGATTATCCTTGCATGTCTCGTCGCTGAAGGTAAATCACAACGTTTTACATGTTGTGCTAAATTTCTTTATGAATTTCCTGTTTGGCTCCCCTATTATATTACTATGATTCATTTGGGTAGAGGATGGTCCGACCTCTTGTCGCTGAAAGCCTGAGCCCAATTGACCTTGCTGCTGTAATGTACTCATTCACTAAACCAACTAACAATCGAAAATTAAAGAGGCATGCCGTTATCGAATCCTCCGATGTTACGGAAGTTTCCAACATCTCTTCATCATCATGAACAAACACCTGCTCCACATTTTCTTGAGCAGGGCAGTAGTAATATAAGGCCGGAGCTACTCCACTTCAAGGTCACCCATGTAAATCTTATGGGATTTATTTCAAGGTCAAGTGAGTTTTCTCATTATGCCAGAACGCGCTCCACGTCTCAAGGACGTTTGAAGCATGCTTTTGGCGGGGAATATTTGGAGCAGGTCAAGTAATATAGGACCGGAGCTACTCCACTTCAAGGTCACTCGTGGTGACTTTCAAGACTAAATAGAGGTTACACTTTCGTAAGCTATGCATAAAAAGTAGGTCATGAGTTCATTGAAGGTCAAGGTCAGAGCTAAAACTAGAAATTACTGGTATAAACAAGTTTAAACATGTTGTGATAGGTACTCCACGTCATAAAGGAACTACTTCAAGATCACTCGTGATGACTTTCAAAACTAAGTAGAGGTTACATTTTCGTAAGCTATGCATAAAAAGTAGGTCATATCTGCATAGTGGGGGTAGTTTAGAGTAACAATATAAGGAAATAGGGGGTAGTGAGTGTGTGTGTGTGTGTGTGTGTGTGTGTGTGTGTGTGTGTGTGTGTGTGTGTGTGTGTGTGTGTGTGTATAACATGTGGATGGCATACGCTCAAGAGCAATGGATCAAAGCATCCGACCTGAGAACAGCGGTGGAACGCTTGAAACAAGAATTTTCGGCATTAGTATTCGATGCTGAACATGAGGCGGTTTAAGGACGATGTGATTATAATGAAGCGGAGTGTAACGTGTTAGTGAAAAGTATGAAAAGGAGTAACGATATGTGAAAAGTTTTTAAATTTAAAAAAAATATGTGGAAAATGTTTTGTAGAAGAACTTAAAGCTGTACAATTGCATCAGTTTTGCAACGACATAAAAAAATGGGCAGCATCTCCTGATGGTAGCAGTTATTCATCAGATGCAGATTAGCCTACTGGTGCAATTCCCTCTACCTTGAAAAATATATATATAAGAGACAGTTCCAGTGGAAACTATAATTCAAAAGCGTGCTCGAATCAGTAAAGATGGATCTATCTGCATTGAACAGTAGCACTTTCTGTAAACCCTTCACGAATGTAAAAGAGTTTGAGGTGGGTGCAAAATATAAAGTGATTGATATCGATACAATCGACACGAAGTATGGGAAGCATATTGTCATTGAAACTGAAAACTTTAAGTGTATACTTCCTTTACGATTGTATGAATACTTCAAAAAAGAAGATCGCATTGAAACGTTTAAACAAGGTCTGACTGAGAAAGACGTGTACATCACCAGTACCGGAACTGTAGGAAAGACAACGAATTTAACATTTCTGTAAAATAATAATAATAATAATGTATATCCATGTATAATTGTTTGAAAATAAAAACTATAAATATTTTTAATTGCAAATAGTGACTTTTATTTCTTGATTAAATGAAGAGTAGATACATCATAATGAGGAGAGTTGTTATTGATGAGACTAAAAATGTAGTGTATAATATGATAGTGTGGTCCTTTGCTTATCGTAATGCAAGAAGAGGGCTGTGGGAAAATTTGGCGCTGGATAGATTACGTTTCCGTCGTAAATTAAAACAATTGGAATGCATTTTATCACCCGTACTACAAGAACAACATCGTGCTGAGGTTATCATGATAGATTTACAAGAACTGTTCTCCCCTCCACCATCATAATAATGTTATGAGGTGGGGGAAAACGTATAATAATTATAAAATATATATTTACGGTTACAAATTGATCAATTCTTGTAGTCAACACACAAGTTCATTGAAATGAATTTTAAAAGACTGTACATGGATAGCAAGAATAGTTGTAATAATAATTTCTTCACATGTTCGTGTTGGTGTTGTAATGATGGGGATAGTTCTACCACAGCAGCTATATCTACCGAATGCTCTTCCACAACTGAAAATTTACATAACACCGCTACTGATGAACGTTTAATTGATTGTAGCTTATATGATTTATTCGAGGCCAATTCTCCAAAAAACAAATACATTGAAATTGGATACAGTATGCAGCAGCATCCTGAGGCAGTTATACGAATCGTATGTGCAGACGGACTCATTGTTATCAAAAGGCAAGATTGGGAGGTGCTACTCAAGTTTCAAACATATTTGGAAATGAAATTTTTTGTTCCCAAGAAACTGAAAACCACATTGATTGGTCAAATATCAACGAGGAGACGGACATTGAATACGAGAAAAGTTCAGAATTGCTTGGTAACAATTTTACCATTTTTATAATTGGGAAGTAGTTAAAGGCGCATCATCATCATCATCATCATCATCAGAAAGGTTATTAAAAGCATAACAATTCAGCAAAACCACGGTCGTTACTGTACGTTAAACAAGAACGACTCTGAAGAGCTTTTCAACTTAAAGGATATAATTAACTATAGGTTGGATTTACTGGAATCATACGGTCTCCCTGTTTCTTTCAAAATCTCATCGAGCAAGTCAACAACTACCGCCACTTTCGTAAGATGGAGTATGGTGATGATGAAACAAACAGCGATAACATTTATCATGACTTTGAAAATGTGTTAAATTACAAGTATGATATAAATTCTCACAATACAGTTTGTATGATGGAGCTGTTGCATTATCGACCTAGCTATTTGCTGTATCACATATATGAATAAATAAAATATTGATAAAAATCTGCCTGTTCTTGATCGTTACCTATAAATATAACAATTCCTCCCTTCACACAAACAATGTTAGTTTGGAAGCGGAGAAGTGCACGTGGGGTGGTCTGGTTAATACTCTCATTAATGAGCTACCCGTTGAGCTCCATATTCCAGGGTATCAGTATTGTGGTCCCGGAACTAAATTAGATAAAAGGCTTCAGCGTGGTGATCCAGGTATCAACCTTCTAGACGCTCACTGCAAAGCTCACGATATCAGTTATAGGGATAGTAAAGACTTGGTTAGTAGACATCGAGCTGATTATATTTTGGAAAGAAAAGCTTGGGACCGTGTTAAGGCACCCGACGCAAAGTTAGGTGAACGCACAGAGGCTTTAGCTGTAGCAGGTATAATGAAGGCAAAACGAAAGTTAGGGATGGGTGTTAGCAGAACAAAAC
Organism: Vesta saturnalis; assembly: GCA_036346205.1. Lineage (NCBI taxonomy): Eukaryota > Metazoa > Arthropoda > Insecta > Coleoptera > Lampyridae > Vesta > Vesta saturnalis. Next base: position 479,376 of record JARFJB010002072.1, read on the forward strand.
GATCGCGTAGCAGTCTATTGAAATTACATGGAATAATTAGCAAGAAAATGAAAAACAGTCCTAGAACCATAAAGGCTATAAAATCAGCTCTTACAGCAGCAAAACTGACTGTAAAAGATTAGGTGGGAAGGGAAAGTAAGCGTTCCCAGAGTAATTCCGCTACCTAAAGAGGGTGGATTTTTACCATTTCTTATACCGTTATTTGCGGGATTATCTGCGGTCGGTGCTTTAGCTGGAGGGCAGCGGGTATTGCAAAAGCAGTTAACGCATCGAGTAGTGCAAGGAAAATGTTAGATGAAACTTCGCGCCATAATCGTACAATGGAGGCCATCGTTGTAGGAAAGAAAACCGGTGGGGTGATATTTTGAAACCCTATCGGTCAGGAGGAGGTATGGCTTTGCACTTGAAACCAATAATAAATAAAAAAAAACTTCAAAATTACCGAAAAGACCGTTGACTGATGTAGAGCTAAGAGAGCACGCAAGGAATGTACCATACTTTAGGGGTGTGTTTATGAGAGATAATATGCCAAAATTGTCATGGAATAACGAGGCTGGTTTATTAATTTAGATAACCAAAAGGGACGTGGTACTCATTGGGTTTGTTACAAAAACGTGATGGAAGCGTATGGTACTATGATAGTTTCGGAAATATTCCACCACCGAGAGAAGTTCTGGACTATTTTCACGATTGCAAAATATACCATAATTACTCTCAAGAGCAACAATTCGGTACCACAAATTGTGGACATCTCTGTTTAAAGTTTCTATATAAATAGCATATTCAGTAGTTGGGAACATACAGTCACCATGTCAATCACCTTCAGTGTAGAGGGTGTTGGTAACATAGCGAGTAATAACTTTTACCCCCCGATCGAACTTAATTCCGAGAAAACCTACGTAATCGGTGTCGTCGGATTTTACGGTTGTAATAGCATAAGGAATATACACGCTGGAAACGATAAATTTTATTACATAAAAGCGACAGAACTCAACGCTATTGAAATTCCACATGGCGCATACGAGTTGGAAGAACTGAGCATCTATATAAAACGCACATTCCTACAAGTCTCTTTAGTTTAAGGGCAAATAATAACACGCTCAAGTGCGAGCTTAGCTGTGAATTTGACATAGATTTTACTCAAAAGGATTCCATTGGACGTATGCTAGGTTTTGAACCGGTGATATTGAAGCTAACGTTTTACATATCTCTGTATTAGATATACAAATAATTAAACATACAAATATTCACATAGAGTGTAATATTGTCAAAGGTTCGTATAGAAACGGGAATCCAGCGAAGGTGCTGTATGAAATAGACGTGTCTGTCTCACCAGGCTATCGTTTAGACAAAATTCCTAGCAATCCTCAGTATTTGGTAGTCAACACCAATACTATCGGTAATATTTCAATTAAATTAACGAACCAGAAGGGTGAATTAATCGATTTCGGGAGAGCGAACCATTTACGGTACAACTGGAACTAAAAGAATATGGGCTTAAGAATTAACCAAGGTCCACTTCCATCTTTCCTCAATGATACTATAAATACAGGACGTGAGCCTACAATGGTTTACTCAAGCGTGCTGGTGAATTAACGTCTGGCGAAAAGTACTTTTTGGAATCTATAGGGTTAAAACCACACAGAAATGGCAGATTCGTTAAACATCTTTCAAAGCGCACGTTTTAATGAGACCATCACCAAGTCTGATATTCATACATATCTTCCGTATGGCTCTTCTAATTATGGATTATCCAATGAGATCCGTATATTGATACAGAGTCAAGATTTGGAAACCGCAACATACGATAGTTTCCTGTATATTGAAGGTAAAATGGAATGGAGCTCGGCCCTAGAAGGAGCCGGTGTAAAAACATGTTATCTAACAAACAACTTTGCACCATTCCTTTTCGAGGAAATACGTTACGAGTTAGGAGGTCAGAAAGTGGATACATGTAGAAATCCGGGTATAACATCCGCACTCAAAGGATACGTATCGTACACATGGAATGAAAGCAAAGGTTTACAGCATTTGGGATGGTCACCGAGGAACAAGTGGAACACGCTAAAAGCAACAAAGAAAAGCATTTTACCGTCTGTATACCTCTAAAACACATATTCGGAAGTATGGAAGATTATCAGCAAGTTATCTTGAATATGCGACAGGAGTTGGTGTTAATACGTTCCAGAAGCGATGCTAATTGTTATAAGGGTACCGCAGACGACGCTAAAATAACGTTAAATAAAATTCAATGGAAGATTCCGCATGTGATGCTAAGCACAGTGCTAAACTAAGTCTGTTCCAAAAAATCAATAAAAATACAACCATTACGATTCCGTTTCGTCAATGGGAACTATATGAATTGCCAGCTTTAAAACAGACACAGTCGGGCATATGGCCAATTAAAACTTCCACTCAATTGGAGAAACCTCGATGGACAATTGTGGCTTTTCAAAAGGGAAGAAGTTTTCAACGACGGAAAGAGCGGCCGATTTCGATAACGTGAATATTCGCAATCTAAAGTTACACCTCAACTCGTAAAGTTACCCAAACGAAGCGATGCATCTGGATTTCAACGTCAACAAGTACATAATAGCCTACCAAAATTATTTAAATTTTCGAAGAGAATATTACACGATCAACAATCATGAGGATGCATTATTTGACTATTCGCAATTCAAGACATGTCCAATATTCGTAATGGATTGCTCGAAACAAAATGAATCACTAAAACACTCGACTGTAGATGTAAAACTTGAAATGGAAGCGTTGGAGGTGTTTGAAGCCGGTATCGTTGTCTATTGTCTCATATTACATGATGCCATGGTGCAATACAATCCTTTGACGGGAGAAGTGAAAAAACTATAATATGTTATAATAATAATAATAATAATAATAATCTATTGTAATATTAGATGTATAAAATAAAGAACCATATTGACAAGTTGTGCAGTTTTATTTCGGATAGACACTGATCAACAACAACAACAACAACATGCGAGTAGTGGTTCAAACTCAAAAACTACCTATTGTAAATCTCGATGATTTAACTCAAGCTGCAAACAGCGAGATACAACGGCATGGAGAGCTACTTTCAAACAGCGTACGCGCTATAATTTGTGGTCCTTCCAATTGTGGAAAACAAACACCATGCTTAGTCTCCTAACTGAACCGAACGGTCTTCGTTTCAAACACGTGTATGTCTATTCAAAATCGTTGAATCAAGAAAAATATCGACTCTTGGGTGAAATTCTAGATCCCATGAAAGATATTGGTTATTATTGCTTCGGTGATAATACTGACATTATGGAACCGAGCGAGGCAAAACCCAATTCAGTGTTTATCTTCGACGATATCGCTTGCGAAAAACAAAACCATATTAGAGCGTACTTTTCAATGGGACGTCATAATAACATTGACTGCTTCTACTTGGGTCAAACCTATACTAAAATCCCCAAACAGCTGATTAGAGATAACGCCAATTTAATAGTGCTCTTCGAACAGGATGATTTGAATTTGCGTCACATACATGAAGATCATGTCGCCCCAATTGTAAGCATGCAATTGTTTCGAGACATGTGCTCAGAGAGTTGGCGAAATCGATACGGATTCCTGGTAATAAATAAAGACGCTGAAGTAAAAAACGGCCGTTTTAGGAAAGGCTTCGATCAGTATATAATACCATAGCAGTATCGTTAAAATATCATTTGGGAAAAAACAGCCTACAAGTAAACAGCCCCCGTTTCAACAGACCTGCTTTAAACTGACCTGTTTTAAACAGAGCTGTTTATTTACCTGTTAGACCTGTTTTATCTGTTTTATTGCTGATCCGCACCGATGGACAACGAAAGATTAGCGTTGACAAAACGTATAATTCAAGTTCGTAAAGCTATACAGAAAAATATGATCATCTTAAGGCGGATCGATTTACTAAAGAGACAAATTTCACTAAAACTTACAAACCACTCATTGAACCACTTGCAAACATTGCAAAGAAAATCGAACCGCTAGTAAAGACGGAGCCGGAGGATGCTGAGGAGGAGGAGGTGGAGGTATTCACAAAACCGTCACCAAAACGTCATTCCTCCCCTATCAAAAGAAAAGGTCGCCGATTCAGCAGTATGGTACCTCACCGTCAATACCTTATCATTTGCGAGGAATTAACAAACGAAGATCATCTTCTTTTAGTAGTAGTAGTAATTATGTTAGTCCATTCGCACAACTTCCGTATTTTCAAAGAAATCCTCTGCGTCAAGAGACACCATCGTTCCTCGAGACTAGTGTGATTGGAGAAATTACACCCCAAGTGGAAGAAGAAGAAGAAGAACATGTAGCGAATACCACCGATTCTATTTCACTCAATACCTCTGCATCGAGAGAATTTCTGGAACAATATGATCCATTACCACGAATATACATAGAACGCATGCTAAGCGATGCATCGAATGCAATTGATACCACTTATGGAGTTCTTTACGACATTTCAAGCGATAAGTGGGCAATTGGCAAGACACCGGTAAAGATAGACGGAAAGGATTTGATTATTAAGGAGTTCGGTATAATGGTACGAGTGGTCTTTATGATCTAATAATAATGAATGAACCAGACAAACGTCTAATAACTAGCGAAGACGAGACGAACTATACACAAATCTTAATTGCAACTAATGCAGCTCGTCGTGATAACAACCCGGATGAACAATTGAAAGGTACACGTGCCAAAAATATACAGGGATAATTAAACCCTTACTGGAGAAGGTGGAGGTGAAGGAGAAAAAGGGGGGTGAAGTTACAATATTCAAAGAAATTGGACGACCAGTTGAATACAAATACTGGAACAACGTGCATGAATTGATTCAAGATTTGAAGGTCCTGTTGGCTGAAAAATGGCCGGTAATACTGGGCTCGTTAATGATATCATATCAGTCGTGGAAGAACTATACGAAGATGGATATATTGAGAAACCCTCCGAAAACTTTTTTAGTCAACTATAGTTCGCGCAATGATGGACAAGTTTGGACGCTCTCATGTTCACGCTCAATTCCATAAACTGCTAAAATCGCAATTCTCCATTACCGACGATAAGTTTAATGTCGAAAATAAGCGTTTAACTAACGTAGCCGATCCCATCGAACCTCAAGACGCGCTAACCTTACAGCACTATCAACTGACGAGGTTCCATTTAAATGGGAACCGCTTAAGAGCGGTAGCCGATCCTCAAGAAGACTTCGATGCCATAAATAAAGGTTACCTCGAGTTTTGTCTTCAGTTAGTGACGTCGCTTATAAATGATGTTCGTAATTATGTTGAGGTAGTACAAGCAGATTTAAATGCAACTAAAGAAACGTTAAGTAAAGGATGGAACGATAAGGAAGGATGGAACAAGTGGTAAACGAGTTGCATAAACCGGCACGCAAAAATTTCCCTCGTAGACGCACTATTATTAAGGATTCGATGATCTATGGCAAGCCGATTTAGCTGAATTTATACCTTACTCCAAACAGAATAAGGGCTACAGATACATCCTGGTAGTTATCGACTGTTTCTCTAAATACCTATGGACGAGAGGTTTGAAGACGAAGACGGGGTAGAAGTTATGAAAGCTATGCAAACCATTTTTAAAGAACGGACTCCCAAAAATCTTCAAAGAGATGCTGGAAAAGAGTTCTACAATAAGCATTTCGCTAACCTGATGATAAAACATAACATTAATCACTATTCCACCTACAGCACTAAAAAGGCTAGCATAGCAGAAAGAGTGATTAGGACAATAAAGAATACCCTGTATAAAAAATTTGGGGTGCATGGAAAATACGTATGGATTGGTCCACTTCTCGAAGAAGTGACGATCGGAATGAAACCTAGCGAAGTAAATGCTAACACAAAGCTTAATGTATATTCGAATCTGAAAATCTTTAATAAAAACCAAACTTATGGTGGGTGACATAGTCCGCATTAGTAAATTTAAAAGCATCTTTGATAAAGGTTATATACCAAACTGATCTAGTGAACTTTTCAAGATTGTTAAAGTACGCGTAACCAATCCGGTCACGTACTTGCTAGAAGACATGAAAGATACACCTATACTAGGTGGATTTTATGGACAGAAACTGCAAAAAGCTAAATATCCGGATGTGTACTTGGTGGAAAAGGTCATTCGACGTAAGAAGAATAAAGTGTACGTGAAATGGTTGGGATTAAACGAATACTCGTGGATCGACGATGACAATAAAGTTTTATAAGCATATTATTGTTAACTACTTAACTAGAAATAAAACTCAAATTTATAAGCAATAGAGGATTGTATAATAAGCTCATTGTATTTCAATAATGCCGGTAAAAACAACAAGCAGTTTGGAACACTTAAATTACTGTAGAAAGCATCACTATTGGTTTAATAACGGATATAAATGTCCGGCTTGTATAGGTATCGACTAATATGAATAATAAATTATTGTAATATAGTGTACTTAAGGTACAGACTAACATAGGATGTAATTTCTGTAAGAAAAATAATAATAAAAGACAAATTGTAATTTATTTTATTTATTAATAAAACATACTGATATATACATAATTTTTGTTTAATCTATCTAATTATCTTATGTATTAGATCTAAAGTGTCTCTGTAGTCCTCAAACTTAACTGATGGCCATTTCCCAGAGTCAGGTCCGCTTGTCCAACCTAACCGTTCGCCTTTCCGACCTTTTCAACGTTTTCCAGAATCCAGTTGTATATTGTGAAATGTTCATAATTTTTGACGGTTCAAAAGTGTATTTAAAGTTTTGCTCATTAATTACATCGATATATAGCTTAAGTGATTTACAGTTAGCATAATAAGCAGCAGTTGAAATAAATTCGTTAGTAGCCCAAGTAATGTCATGATAATTTTCTTAACATTTTCGATACTATATTGTACTTTAGGTGTAAAGCAATTATCATTATCGTTTAGCAAGTTACATACATATCTTTTAAAAGAAATTTTTAAATTTAAGGAAACATTAATTTGACCAATTACATTTTCTAATTCTATATCAGTTATAAAATCTTTTCTACACAAACTTCTAATAACATTTTAATATAACGCTCCATCTGCATTCTCAGCATACCACCTAAAGCATTCATCAGGTATTACAATGTTCTGAAGTATGTTAGCAACTAGAATATAAACCTCTATAGAACCCTTCCCCATTAAGGCATGCTTCAAAATTTCTTATAAATTTCTTGCGAGGAATGTTGTAATTCCTCATCCATTTTTTTAGAGATTGTTGATTACTCATTTTATGATTTCTACAACAACAAAAGAAAAGTATAAGATCATGTAACATTAAATCCCCAAGGACGAGTATCAGTTAACCCAAAATGTATTAATCTTTTATCATCATAAGGACTAAGAACCACCTTATTTTGTTTTATTGTAAACACCGAATGTTTTTTGATCTTATAAGACGCTGGTGACGCTTTACAATGTTATAGTCGAACAGAGCCCTTTTATAATCATCTAATGTAACTTGTCTGACACTAGCCGATGTAGAACCTTTGGACTTCTTTACAACTTTGTGTTGGTTAACAGAGTATGCATACATTTTGAGCGTAAACCAACAAACTCTAACATAATTTTACCGTGATTTTCATCTTTCATTAAGCCTGGCACTTTTTTGTTAACTAATGGAATGTTATAAACGTTATCGGGATCATAGTCTGAGGTATCAAATCTATTAATATCCTCTTTCATACTCTGATATATGTCGGGTACAGAGAAGGCATACACAAGACTGTCTGTATCCGTATACAAGTTTGGCATTATTTTTAAATTTCTTTAAAATATAATTATAATGAAAATCATATAAAAAGGTTTTTGAAACATCTAATACCGAAAATCCTGCATATATAGGTTTATTCAAAAAGACTTCCAATTTGTTCATTTCTATTATAATCATGTCGTCAAATATAGTACAATTGTGAAAATTGGGTTTGGATATAAGTGCGCGAGCCCCAAAGCGACCTTCCCATTTTGTGACTAAACGCACATCCTTATATTTGCGAACATTTTCCATAAGTTTACCAAAAACGCTATTAATCATTAATTTAAAAAAGTTCTTATCAAATTCGTTTTTTGATTCCTGCCTTAACATTGTGTTCAAAGCTATATATGTTTTTAACCACGCCGACTGTTTGAAACGTAAAACCCGATTTACTTTAACTAGTCTTAATCCCTGCTCTAAATACATTTTTAAATTCCCATAGTGAAGAACGTAGTTACGTTTTGGATACAATGTGAGCAATAATTTCTTCAATTTGGATTTGGAATACGGGGCTGGGGTATCATGTGCTCAGGTGCCAAAGGTAGATCGCTATGGGACTCATGCAACTCTGTGGGGTAATCCAAGTCACAATCTATGATGTAACCAATGTCTGAATCGTTAGGATTATTTAATATACATTCAATATTGGGCTAGTCAACGAAATAAATTCACCATATGGTAAAAATTCTTCCATTGTTCTTCCATAAAGGTTGTTAACATCATAATAAATTAAAAAGCTCTTTAGAGCACTAGAATCGTAGCTTTCACCCATGTATTTATTATTAGCTTTCGCGTAACGGTTGGAGTACTGCGATACTCCTCTCTAATACCTCTTTCGATGAACATAACTATGTCGATATCGGTAAAAAGTTCTAATCTAACTTGGAAATTTTTAGCATTGCATCAAATGCCAAACCTGGTGCGGTATAATAATAAAGAGGGTCCAGTTGATATGCACTTAAGCAGGTTTGACAAAATTTTCAAAACATCCGCCAAAAGTAAAACATCTGTTTTAGATATAAATCCGAGTATTGACCTAACGTTTCAAGTCTAAACGTATTCCAAACATTAACGGCATGCATATAATCTTTATCCGTAATATCTTTGTTTTGAAGTTTACTAAAAATGCAGTTTTGGAGGTAAAGTAGTTTCATTAAGTTTATCCCAAGAATCAACATATTCATATGGAAAGACTCCCTTACAAACTAATAAATTAAATTCATTATCACTATTACAATTTGATCGGGTAATATTTTTTATCATTCTCCAAATATGATGACAATTTCTCAATACTGCTACTCATGAACCTAAAGGAGTCAATAAACCTATAGTGTATCCTTGTATTGTTGACTAATTTGGTGAATGAAATGTATTTTCTTTATTTAACGGTAAAAGTTTGACCTGGCCCGGAAAACCGTTTGCTAATTCGCGAATAATAAAGTGTAAATCGTAACCACTAAGATTGTGAAATACTACAGGTACAACATTGAACACCTTAAAATTTAAATTACAACCTCTGTGTGCCGCGGATCTATACTTCCTGTCAAATGATCGTGGTCTCTAACTTTAATATTATCCCCGTAGATGGTTTCCTACAAATATGACATACTACCGCATTCTCAAATCTTTAATCTGATCTTGTGTTAGGTTATCCATTGGTACAACCATATTAAGTATATTGTTAACCCAATACGCCAAATTTAATAATTCATTAACAAACCACGTAATACAATCCTCGCCCCTGTACAACTGAAATTTAGATAATGAGTCGTTATAAGAACATTTCAAATAATAAGCTATACTAAAGGAACATGTTTTTCGCATACACGTGTATTACTTCCTTCATCGTCTACCCGAGAGGATTTTTCAAGTATGCTTTCAAGGTCTGCATAAATGACGAACGGTACTTTTCTTGATATGTGAAATGTTTAAATTCAAAAATTTTTTATCGTCACTCATCGGTAATCTAGAGGAACACGTATTAATTTCGTGACAACGAGCTATATGCTTTTCTAAAAGTATGTTTGTAGAGAAATGATTCAGACATCGATTAGAAAAAATTTTTGTATGATCCCTATTGGATAGTTGCTTGGCAAACGGAGCTGACATACTTTTTATCCAAGTAAAGTGATAAAATGTATTATTATTACTATTAATGTAACTTGGTATACCTTCTTCTGCACCACATTTGTTATTTGAATCGCAAGGTAAAATCAGTAAATTAATTGACTCTGTTATTCATGTGGTTCTTACTTAATAAAAATGGAAACACTTTTTTACCCTTTACACAATATAAGTTAATTGAAAGGTTGTTTAACTTTTCAAATTTGCCGATATCGTTTAATTTAATAGGAAACTGAATAGATTCATATTTTAAAATATCGCTAAAATGAGGATAACTAAAAACTCTATCGTTATGATTTTGTACTGGAAATAAAGCAGATACTATGGCCCACAAAAAACAGTATTCATCATTATTTTTTACATTAACTGCCCGCTTCATTGCTATGAAATTAGGTACTTTAACATATGTCGAAACACCTCCCCTTATAGGAATGTAACTGTTAATATTAACCTTTAAGTGTAAAATTTCTTGCAATGCCCATCCCGAATCCCTTTTCGCAAACTCTTCTAATTTTGCCTGAAGTTTATCGAATACATGCGTTTTGTACCATTGTTTAAGATCGGTACCAACATCTATAATTTCATTTTTGAAGCAAACGTTTTAAGTCAAGCTCAAGGTTTTGAGGTTGAATGAAATGACACGCTAAAACGACATTTACTTTAAGCATTGATTGTCGTAACATTACATTAATTTTCTCGAAAAACTTTTATAAGCACATTTCAAGAATACTAGCGGATCTTTAATATTTAAATTGACTATAATACCTGTAAGTAATCTGTCATTGAAGCAAGATTGTACATCGTGCCACTGTAAGTTACTTGAACTGATTGCTACACCAGCGCCTCTTTTATCTAAAGTCTGTCTTAATTGATTTAATTTCGCCAGATAACATTTGAGAATTGATAAATTACTTTCAAGTCTAAGTGGATTTTCATTTGCAGTATACATTTGAATTTTATTAAATTTTTTCAAAGTCCTGATATTATTTCTTAACATATGAATATGCCTGGTTATTTCATCCTTAGTTTTCAATAGTTTAATAGCTTTGCGAATTACCTTAATTAATTCACTACTTGTAACAGAAACCGAATTTATATTCATATTAATTATTTTAACTGCTTATTTACCTTAGAAGCTATAATATTAAATATAAACAAATATTATTTAAATTCACACAGACACACACGAACAATTTTAACAAATCAGCGTAACTGGGGAGTGACCGTTTTGTTAACTATTTTCAGACTACAAAAACACTTTAGAACGATTACAAAGACAATTGTCGGAAGGTAATCGCTCTTTAACTTTAAGCTGCGATATCTGCCATCTTACCGTACATCATCGGTTTATATACCTTCTCAAGTTAACGATAGAGGGTACAATAACCCGATGGTCAACGAGTTTATGGAACATTGATGTCCTTCAAAAGATAAGAAATAGAGCAAGGTTATAAAATAGTAAAGCGCATAAGACAATACACACACACACACACATACATATATATATATATATATATATATATATATATATATATATATATATATATATATATATATATATATATATATATATATATATATATATATATATAATGAACCAAGGCCGCCTTTCAATTTCGTAAAAGATTGACAACCAAAGCGCTTAAAGTTACCTTCGATTTTTTTGACATTTTTAGGCATTTTCCGTGGGGTGAATGACCCCCAAAAATTGCCAAAAAATGTAATTTGACACCCCAAAATTACCAAAAAATGTAATTTGACACCCCAAAATTACCAAAAATTTAATTTGACACTCCCAAAATTGCCAAACAATGTAATTTGACACCCCAAAATTACCAAAAAATGTAATTTGACACCCCCAAAATTATCAAAAAATGTAATTTGACACTCCCAAAATTGCCAAACAATGTAATTTGACACCCAAAATTACCAAAAATGTAATTTGACACCCCAAAATTACCAAAAATGTAATTTGACACCCCAAAATTACCAAAAATTTAATTTGACACTCCAAAATTGCCAAACAATGTAATTTGACACCCCAAAATTACCAAAAATTTAATTTTACACTCCCAAAATTACCAAAAAATGTAATTTGACACTCCCAAAATTACCAAAAAATGTAATTTGACACCCCCAAAATTACCAAAAAAATGTAATTTGACACCCCCAAAATTACCAAAAAAAAAATGTAATTTGACACCCCAAAATTACCAAAAAATGTAATTTTACACCCCACAAAATTGTGTAAAATGTAAATTTGACAACCCCGAAATTGTCATGAAATGTAATTTGACACACCTCAAAATTACCTCAATATAATGTAATATGATACCCTCAAAATTATAGAAAATTGCCAACAATTAAAGTTTGACATCCAATTGATTATGTTAGCTGTTGTCAAAATTTTGCTACTAATTTTATAGATCACATAATTACCTTGGGTTAGTCCTTAACCTTATTTAAGTTAACGAACTAGTGTAGTTTAGTTTTTTTTTTTCTAAAGTGTTTTAATTGTTGTTATTTGTAAAATAAATGTTTAATTCTTTTTCAGCTTTTTTCTTATAGTGAAATATTCAGATCACCTATAATGTGTAGAGGTTTTGAAAATAAACGTTTTAATTCTTTTACTTTTTTATAACTGTAAAGTGTAGAGATTATACATCAAAAAGTATTGCAATTTTACATGTGGAATTAAACATAAACAGTAAAAATCATAAGTAGTTGTATAACGATTTTGCACAATTTTTCCAAGTTCAAAATCTCTTTGATGTCACTAAAGTTTTAGTAAGATGAAATTTGTTTTTCGTTACATGATTTCTTTAAATATTATACTTAAATACAGTTTTTAAAAGATTCTTGTTATAGGATACAAATTTCCGTAATAAAACATCTAACTCGGTAACATAATAATAATATTTAGAACAAAATCTCAAATTTTACCTGATTTTTAAAAATGTACATACTTTTCTTAAAACAAGCATTAGAAATTTATATGCGAAAATGCGAACTTATGATTTTATAATATAGTTAAATCAAACTTCATAACACATTATTTATTTATTTTGCACCCTTCTTATTTTTAAACTCTTCATCTTCAGCTTCACCTCGTACATTTCCAACGTTCTCATCACTATATAATATAATTGTTAGACTAGTGTTATTTGTAAATAAATGTTTATTTTTCTATTTTACTTTATTTCTTATACTGAAATATTCAGATCACCTATAATGTGTAGAGGTTGTGAAAATAAATGTTTTAATTCTTTTTTCCTTAAGGTAAAATATTCACATCAACTATAACACAGTTTTAATAAGATGAAATTTGTTTTTGTTACATGATTATCTATTTATTTCGTTAAAATATTATACATAAATAGTTTTAAAAGATTCTTTTAGAGGATACAAATTTCCGTAATGAAACATCTAATTGGGTAACTTAATATTTGGAAGAACAAAATCCCAAATTTTACATGATTTAAAAAAATTTTCATACTTTTCTTAAAAACAAGCATTAGAAATTTATATGTGAAAATGCGTACACCCCTAAATCTACCTTATAAATCTTTAATTTTTCATATCAACAACTCCAACCTCTCCTTTCACTCAACAATAATTCATACTTGTTCTTTTTATTTCCATACTCGAAGCTGTCTCATTCTTCTATTTATTTCATACACCTCTAAATCTACCTTTAAATCTTTAATTTTCGTATCAACACCTCTAACCTTTTCTTTCGCTCCACAATAGTTAATACTTGTTCTTTTCTTGCGTTTCCTATCTTACATACTACCATTTTCATCATTTCTGCTAATACTAAATCACACACACCCAAGGAAGCCTTTTTATTATAAATCTACATCCTTCAAAACCGCTAACCTAGGCTTCTTCTTGTTCTTCTTTTTTCCATGAACTTATTCTATTTTTACACTTCTAAGAAATGTTATACGATATCCCTACAGATCAATAATCTTTGACCTTGACCACTACACTTTTAGACTTTCTAAGAATTGTAATATGATGATGAAGATGATATTGCAATTTCTATTTTTACTTTGACCTTGACCTGCTCCGAAAATTTAAATTCTCCGCCAAAAGCATCCTTCAAACGTCCTTGAGGCGTGGAGCGCGTTCTGGCATAATGAGAAAACTCACTTGACCTTGAAATAAATCCCATAAGATTTACATGGGTGACCTTGAAGTGGAGTAGCTCCGGCCTTATATTACTACTCAGGGCTTTTAAAAAATTATTAAAACTTAAAAATAAAACAGATATGTAACTTACAGTTCACCAACTTTCCGTGCGGCTTCCGCAAAATCAATATAAATGTCTATCGAATCAATTGTATCGTTTTCACACAACACCTTATAAGTAATAATACTGTAAGTGCTTTTCAACCCCTCTTCGGTTAACACACCTGCACGAAACAACCCCAAAATTTGGTTAACATTTAAAGATTCCATAACGATGATGACGTAATGCTCTTCAAAATAGAACTAAATAACTAAACGCGGATACGTTTATTTATAGTACACTTCCAAGGTCAAATTAAACCACTAAAAAATCCACAAGGCTAACTTCAAAGACTGACCTATGGCTAACTTCAAGGTCGGTTGAAGGTGACTTTTTTCTCAAGGTAATACAAGTATGTTGTAAATAAAATTCGTATATAGGTAAAGTTCGCAACTGACAAATAGGGAGTAAAAGAAATCTAATAATTTTAATAACAATTATGCAACCTCTTTTATAATAAATGCGTTATGAAAAATAAAAACCACATTGTAAAAACAAAAAAACAGTTATCCTCGGTTCCAAGGTCAACCGCTTCTACAAAATATACATGACCTTGATACATGTCAACTTAAGAATTCCGAGGCCGACCGCTTCTATAAAATATCAATAACCTTGATACATGTTAGCAGGTTCAATTAATTAAATAAAATCTTTTATTATAAAGCACTCTTTACATGTCTTTGTTCTTTATTAGAATACAATTTTTTTATGAGAGGATAATTATGCAACCTCTTTATAATAAATCCTATTACAAAACTCACATTGTAAAACTAGAAAATGTTAATTGATTACTTACTTAATTAGGTACATGTTTATTTAAAGGAATTTGTATGTACATATACAATATAAAAACACACTTTGTAGACTGTTCTTTATTTACACTTAGGTGATATTTTTGTTTGTACACAGTATAAAAAACTGATGAAGTCTGGCTTTTACACGATCAAAGTGAAAATCATTTTTTTTAAAGCATGTTATCGTCGTTTTTTATTTTGAATGTAAATTTATAAGTACAATATAAATGCTAAATACGAGCAGTAATCAGGTTTTGTGTATTGCTATCTAAATTAGTTAATAAAGGAAAGCAACAGCTAGTTTATATCCAGCCATTCATAAGTAGAAAACGTGTTTATTGAGCTGCATAAAAATATTTTAGTTCAACATATGGTTATTATTGAACAGTTGAAAGAAAAAACACAACTGAAGGTATGCGTATTATTTTTTAATGTTTTACTTGCTATTGCTAACAAAAATGTCGATAAAGGTTTTTAAAATGTACTATTACTCTTATATGATGACGTCATAAAATCAGATCTACTATAGCTGGTACGTATTCGTGGATTTTAAACTTGTAGTTATTGTTAATTCGCGTATAATAATAAACCATTAAAACCTATTGCCTTTTATTTCCATTATTCAATTTGATATTTTTAAAACATGTTAATCTAATTTAACTTTATGTTATATATAAGTAATTATTACTTTCCAGTTCTTTTAATGAGATTTTTATAACAGTTAATGAACACGTTTCTATGAAACAATTTTGTGTATATGTAATTGAACATGCAAATAAATCAGATAGGTGGTGACTGTTTAAAACAGAATCTGCCTATATAAAAAGCACCATTGCATTAGGGTAGAAATTATTTAGTATTTCACGTAATATTTAATTTAGACTTTAAAGTATTCAGTTTTAAACTGTAAGCTGGTTTCCGCAAACTGTAAGACATGATTTATTGATTTTGGTTGATTGATTGAGATTAATCTGAATTACTTGATCGAGCATGATTTGTTTGAGATTGATTGATTAATTAATTAATTGATTTGTTTGTGTGTGATAAAGAGCCGAAAGAGAGAGAGAGAGAGAGAGAGAAACGGATAAACGACAGAGAGAGAAAGAGAGAGGTGTGCATGATCAACTCCTATTACAGAAAATGTTCATTAGTCTATACGCCACTAGCTGGAGCTAAAAATCAATTTTAACTCGGAGGGGGCCGGGGCGCAGACCCTAACACAAGTCCTGTCTTACGAGGCTAGGGTCACCTTATTAGAATACAACTTTTTTATGACGGGGGGGGGCCAAAGGCCTACACCTGTCTTTAGGTTAGAACCCACATACAATGGCACCAAGGGGGCCACCATAGGGGCCAAGGCCCAAGAGTTAGTTTCTGCACTGATATATAAGGTTAGGGACCCATACCATTTCCAACCAGGGGCCGCGGCAGGGGGCGAAGGCTCGAGAACAAGTTTTGAAGATCTACACATGTCTTACAAGTTAGCATTAGGGCCCCTTATTAAAATACAAATTCAAATTTTCTGCCATAACCAATCAGAATGCAGAGACTCAGTCCTCCAATCAGAGCACAGCGGCTGAGTGGTGGGGCTAAGGACCAATCAGAAGCCAGAGAAGCGGGTGCTCGCACGACCAATCGGTTAAAAGTGGGGCATGGTCTAGTTTTAATCCCTCCAATCAGAACACTGCATGTGCGCGAAATTGCCTAACCTCCAAGGGTTATACAACCAAAGAGGCTCTTAATACAACCAAATTAGTAGCTCAACTCCGCCTGAGGGTTGAAAATGCCCTCCGAACAGAAGCCGACTCCAACCTCAAAATATACGCCTCCCATGTCTGTGTTCTATTCACACTCAATTATAACGTCAACACGTCCTAAACACCGAAAAGATTATTTAACCCTGGCACCGTATAAAGTTTGAAAATAAAATTAGATCAACCTAATCCAACGAGATTATTAGTACCTGCAGTAATAATAGCGAAACCGCTTATTTAGATATTCGATATGGGACGACACATGAACCTTCAGCCCTCAAAGTGGAAATCAAAAGAATTCAAATAATACATTTTTTACGATAATAATGCAACCTCTTTGTAATATATTCATAATAAAGATAAGCAGCATTGTAAAAACAACAACGACCATCTACGTCAATTGGACGTCTAAAACGTCACGTCAGATAGCGGTTAAAAGACATACGACGCTGACATGAATACAAACTCCACAGCCGCACGCTCTGTAAAAGTATTGATAATACTGATTAAACATCTTAAACTTAATTTAATTAACTGTTAAGGCTTATTAAAAAAATTTACAAAGAATAGGTGTATAAAACTAAATTATCTTTAAAGAATATGTTGACACCTTTTCCTATAAAGTTGATTTATATTCAACTATTAAAATACCACTTCAATTCCAATTTGGGAATTTTTCGATGCCAAATTACGCAAGGTACCCAAAAATTTCATAGAGTATGATTAATTTATAATTTTAATACCAGTAATCTGAGGTTTTATATCTTTGAGCCTCCGCAGAATTTCTATCAAAATCTAGTCAGCTCCAGGATTTATTAAATCAAACTTAAATAAGAATTTAGGTTCTATAGTTTTGAAGCTTTTGCGAATAATAACGTGCATTGGAAACATTATGCACATGCAACCTATCCTGCACACGCCCGCACTCACACACAGACACGTGCACGTGTACACGAACGTGCACGCGTTTGCACGCACACGCACCTGCGCACGCACGCATACGCACACGCACACGCACACACACACGCACACGCACACACACACGCATACGCACGCGCACACACACGCACACGTACACGCACACGCACACGCACACGCATACGCATACGCACACGCACAGACACTCGCACACGCTCACGCACACACACGCACATGCACCCGCTCACGTTCACGCACACGCACACGCAGACGCACACGCACACGTGCACTCACACGGACACGCACACCCACTCTCCCACCCACACCCATACCCACACCCACACATACACAAACCAACCACTCACCAACACACCCACACACCCTAACACACGCCCACATCCACACTTACACACATTCACACACTCACACCCCACACTCACACTCACCACTCACACTCATACACTCACACACACACACCCCACACACTACACACCCACACTCACACACTCACACACTCACACACCACACACTCACACCACACACTCACACCACCACACACTCACACACACTCACACACTCACACTCACACTCAACACTCACACACACACCTCACACACTCACACACTCACACACACACACACTCACAGTCACACACTCACATACTCTCACACTCACACACTCACACCTCACACACTCACACACTCACCACACTCACACCACTCACACTCACACACCTCACACTCCACCACACTCACACACTCACACACTCACACACACTCACACCTCACACCACTCACTCACACACTCACACTCCACACACACTCACACCAATCACACCACACCTCACACACTCACAGCTCACACTCTCACACACTCACACCTCACACTCACACACTCACACACTCACACACACACACTCACACACTCACAACTCACACACTCACACACTCACACTCACACACTCACGCACTCACACACACCACACTCACACACTCACACACTCACAACTACACACCACTACACCTCACACCACACACTCACACATCACACCACCACTCACACCTACACACTCACACACACTCACACACTCACACTCACATCACACTCACACACTCACACACACACACTCCACTCACACTCACACACTCACACACTCACACTCACACCTCACACACTCACACACTCACACACTCACACACTCACACACCCACACTCACACACTCACACACTCACACACCCACCACTCACACTACCACACCACACTCACACACCACACACTCACACTCACACTCACACACCTCACACACTCACACACCCACACTCACACACTCACACACTCACACTCCACACTCACATCCACACTCACACCACACTCACACACTCACACCCTCACACCACACATCACACACACACCTCACACTCACACACTCACACACTCACACACATCACTACACACACACACTCACACACACTCTCACACTCACACACCTCACACTCACACTCACACCACACTCACAACTCACACACCCACACACTCACACACTCACACCACACTCACACACTCACACACCTCACACACTCCACACACTCACACACTCACACACCACACACTCACACTCCACACACTCACACACCCTCACACTCACCACACCACACTCACACACTCCACACTACACACACTCACACTCACACACTCACACACATCACACTCACACACTCACACACCACACACACCACACACACCACACCCACTCACACACTCACACACTCACACACCATCCACACTCACACACTCACACACTCACACATCACACACTCACACTACACACACTCCACCTCACACACTCACACACCCACACCACACTCACACACTCACACACTCACACACCACCACACTCACACACTCACACCCACCACTCACACACACCCACACACTCCACACTCACACACCCCACACTCACACACCACACCACCACTACACCACACACACCCCACACACTCACACACACTCACACCCACCTCACACCCACACCCAACACCACACCCACACTACACACACTCACCACTCACACACACCTCACACACACCTACACACTCACACACTACACTACACACTCACACACTCACACCCACACTCACCACTCACACTCACACTCACACACACCACCACACACACACACTCCACACTACACACCACACACTCACACACTCACACACTCACACCACACACTCCACACACCACCACTCACACCTCACACCACACTCACACACTCACCTCACACACATCACCCACACTCACACCCACACCACACTCACACACTCACACACTCACACCCACACTCACACTCACACACTCACACACCTCACACTCACACCACACTCACACACTCACACACTCACACCTCACTCACACACTCACACACCACACACCACCACACTCACACTCACACCACTCACACACTCACACTCCACACTCACACACACTCACACACTCACACTCACACCCACACTCACACACACTCACACTCCACACACTCACACACTCACACACTCACACACTCACACCACCTCACCACACTCACACACTCACACACTCACACACTCACACCACACCACACCTCACACACTCACACACTCACACTCCACACACTCACACACTCACACACTCCACACACACACCACACACACACACTACCACACCTCACACTCACACACTCACACCACACCACACTCACACACTCACACACACTCACCCTCACACTCACACACTCACACACTCACACACCACACTCACACACACCACCACACACTCACACACACACTCACACACTCACACACCACACACTCACACTCACACACTCACACACCCACACACTCACACTCACACACTCACACACTCACACTCACACACTCACACACTCAACACATCACACACTCACACACTCACACACCACACACTCACACACTCACACTCACACACTCACACACTCACACTCCACACACTCACACTCACACACTCACACTCACACATCACACATCACACACCACACTCACACACTCACAAACTCACACACCACACACTCACACACACACACTCACACACTCAAACCACACACCACACTCACACACACACTCACACACTCACACACCACACACTCACACACTCACAACTCCACACACCACACCACACACTCACACACCACACACTCACACACCCACACACATCACACACTCACACACTCACACACTCACACACTCACACACCACACACTCACACACCACACACTCACACACCACACTCACACACCACACACTCCCACACTCACACACTCACACACTCACACACTCACACACTCACACACTCATACACTCATACACTCACACACTCACACACTCACATGCTCTTACACACTCTCACACACACACACGCACTCACACTCACACACTGATGCCATAAATTAATTTCGCCGCTTACAGGTAACGAATAGCTCGCTGTAAATAATAAAGCTTTTGTACCTTGTTAAAGAAGAATAATAAGAATCAAGCAGAACTAGTCATAAGTAAAGTTCACAATTATTCTGTAAGTATAGACTGTTGTGTACCGTACAATTAATTGGTATGGTAATCGGCCTCAAATTGGTATTATAAATCGACGCGCCGCTTTCCTTCACGAGGGAGTATCGAGAGTAGTTACAATATCAATCATGTCGCCGACGCCGCCGCAGAGTTCATCCTCTGGGTCCTCCCCTTAGGTGTCTGTGTAACATAGGTGCTGCTCCGAAGTTAATGTAATTTCTGTGCACTTTCTTGCTATGGTTGACAAATTTTAATAAAGTGTTGAGACGTCAATGCTTTGTTTTTTTATGAATTTGAGCATATTTTATAGCGGATTGATTGCTACAATTCCAACTTGTTGTAGATTGAAGTAAGATTTCGTTGATAATCAGATTATTGGAGTTAAGTAACGTAACAACAGAATTATTGTTTTGTTCAGGTTAATGATTGATTTTGCGACACGTAATTATTTTAAATAAGCGTGTAAGAATATTTGTAGCTTTTCAGGTATAGCGAAGATCTGCTGGTCCTAGGACCACCTGTGATTGCATTTAGGTATGCGAGTTATTTAAGTATTTATGCGTGGTGTGAACTAGTGGAATTAGGCATTTCAACCCCGATTGTGTCACTTCAAATACTCTAGCGCCCTTTCCGGTTTTTGTTTCAAACCCAACCCCTATTTTGAATGATCTATGATAAGCTGTCCCATTGAGCGCAAAATTTAGTAACACCTTACCCACACCCCAAACACTGAGCAGTTGAGCAAAAACTCTAACTTTACCTGTTATCGCGTTCTACTGCCAGTTTATTCCGTTACACAGTACCATAAAGTTAAAAATTGATTAAGGAAACCAAATTAGTCCATTTAATATTGGTTATTTATGTATTAATGGCATAATTAGGATATTATGGGGCGAGGGAATGTTTAAAACCCGAGAGCCATAATCGACTGTTACTCCCGTAGTACATACAACGTTTGTTTTATTTTAGTTTCTAAAACTTTCACACCAAATATTTAGTATTCCCGGCAAGTTTGTGAGAGTTATGCCGATGCAAATTTTAGTTTTGTGTAGACAGTTGGCTATATTGGTGTTGTTAGCGGTACTGTGTACTTTTAATTTCTGTAAATAGTAATGTATGATTTCCCTTAACGTTAATAGATATTCGACACCGAAGCTTGTTTGAATAATTAGTGCAATCGTTGCTTAGCAATTTTTGATTACTCTGTGCCATTAAGACCAATTTATCCCACATTTTAGTGCTTATAGACAAGATTATAATTCTAAAATAAAGTAAAAATGTTAATGACAATTTCGTCATGTAAGTATATCTAATGTAGCAATTATCTTGTCCTAGGTTCACCCATATCTAACTGTGTTTGTTGGTTAAAGGTTAAATACGATAAAAACAATATTATACGAAGAGTTAGTTCTTACTTAACTAAAATGAATTTTCAATTCTGTCTAATTGTTTTTGTAATGTATTCGTTTCAAATTTCCCACAGTACCCAAAATCCACGTATTATAATTGTGGGAGCTGGTGCATCTGGGATTGCGGCGGCTTCACGTCTTATCGACAATGGGTTTGATAATATTGTAATTCTGGAGGCGGAAGATCGAATTGGAGGACGAATTTACACTACTGATTTTGGAGAGAGCGTTGTTGATTTGGGTGCCCAATTTGTGATCGAGAATGGTATCGTGTATAATTTGGTCCGAGATTTAGATTTGTTAGTAAATGGTGTCCAGAAAAATGAGGTATATCATTCAAAAGAAGGACTATTTACAGATAATTTCCTCAACATGTTATATAACTGGATTAGAACGTTACACCATGGAGTAAGTGGTACTTCATGGCATAATCATATCTTGGAAAAGTAAGTTACAGATTATCGTCAAAAGCATAATGAAATACATTTTTAGGTTTAACAAAACAATAACTGATCATTTTGAAAGCGATTCAGATAAATCGTTGGTAAAAAACAGTATGGACTTTATTAAGAAAACGTTTTTGCTTTTATCAGGGGCTAATTCCTTGAAGGAAGTAGCTGGTGGCAGTGGAGAATATGTACCTGATTTTAAGTTAGTGTGGAAAACGGGTTACAAAAGCTTTTTAGACGTTTTAATAAAAAGACTTTTGGAACCTAAAAAAGAAAGCATATTTTCTTTAAAAACTGAAGTTACTAAAATAGAATGGGGTGAAGAAATAGATGGAGTAAGGTTGACTTCCTCAGATGGACCTACTTACACCGCTGATCATGTTATACTAACCCTATCTTTGGGTGTCTTGAAAAAAGAACAAAAAAGATTATTTTCACCTCCACTCCCAGATCAAAAACAAATAGCTATTGATGCGCTTGGATTTTGTTCTATTTTAAAGCTTGCCTTCTACTTTCCTGAGAAGTGGTGGAATGACAGCAATATTATGTTGGCTTGGAGTGAAAATGATCTTGATAGTGTTGATTTTACCCAAGGGCCTAGTAAGGCAAGTTTTCTGATCTCCTATTATAATTATACTAAATTGCATTATTTCAGAGTGGACAATCGTGGGTCACTAATATTATGGGGTTTTTCTTAGTTCACAATAATCCAAACGTGTTGCTAGCTTGGTATATCGGAGAATTGATCCCTGAAGTTGAGTTATGCAGTAACGATGTATTGCTAAATGGAGCCTACTACGTTTTACAAAGGTTTTTAGGAAAAAGTTTTAAAAACATCACTAAACCTACAAAAGTTTTATTGTAAGATTAATAAATTTGTGTAATTGTTAAAACAATTAATAATTTTAGTAATAACTGGAGTAATAATCCTCATTTCCGCGGTGTTATGTCTTATGAGACGGTAGAAAGTAAAAAAAATAGTGTAAATGGAGAGAATTTAGCAGAACCTATACTAGTAAACGGTAAACTTAGAATATTATTTGCTGGTGAAGCAACAAATAAGTTTACGTATGGATCTGTTAATGGTGCTGTATCTTCTGGATTTAGAGAAGCAGATAGAATTATTAAACATTATAATTAAAAAGTGTAGAAATATGTAACGTGTACTAATGCATACCTGATTTTATTTATTTATTGAGATACTAGATTAAAACATGATCTGTCAGTCTAATTACTTTCACATCAAACGGATGGAAAGTACTGTATCGCTAAAATAATTTTCAAAAATTTTTATTTGCTCAATCGCTTTAAAATGTTAGAAAACGTCTAAAAACAAAATTTGAGCAAAAAAAATCTTGTCAGTGTGTGTACTCCATAACTTTCTAAGGACTTAACATATCAACTTGAAATTTGGCACACATATAGACGTCAACTATCTAAAGCGACTGATTGTTTTTGGGGTCAACGGAGTATGAGGAAAGGGGTAAAATTGGGGGATAAGTACCCCTTTTGAAAATTTTTATTTTTTTATATTTTTTTACTTTTAATATGTAATCAGTATTATACTTGTGAGTATTTTTTAATCTTATAATTTTTCTGTACAACAAACGGTTTACAATATATTAGCAAAAAACCGTCACTTTAAAAAACAGGTTTTTCCTAAATATCTCCGGAAGTACTTAATATATTCAAAAAATGAAATGACCGTTAGATAGGAAATAAAAATTCTCACAAAAACTTTTTTTGTAATTTTTTCGAAAATTATGTCATTTTCGAAATATTTACAAAAAAAGTAGATTTTGGTACCCATCCACACGATTTTTTTTTTTAATTTTGTCATATAGAAAATCAAATTTCTGATCGAAAAGAATTCTTGTAATTTTTTTAAGTTAATAGTTTTCGAGTTATTTATAAAAAAACGATTTTCAAAATTTATGGTTTTTTGCTAATATCTCGAGCTTAGTGTGAACACGATTTATCAAAAATTCTGTATCAGGAATGTTAATGGTCTAAGCATAGACGCAACCAGGTTTTGGCAATACTGTTGTATTACATTTTTCCATTCCATATTTATGGCATTTAAGTTGGTATAAATTAAATGGCATTGATCTAATTGTGAGTATTTTTATCGCGATAATTGTTCTGTACAACAAATAGTGTAAATGTCATTTTGACAGCATAATTTAAATTTTTGATGTGGAAGTATTGATACATTTTGCAGCGTTTTTTAGTTTTGTGCCTGTTAATTACATTATTTTTTCTATGTGGCTTTGAACATATGATCTGATTTTCATCTTTCAGCATGACTCCTAGACCAGGTGCAGGACTATGTTGTTATAATATTTTGGGCCATTAGGTCGTATAAGTATATGAACGCTTAGAATTTTGTTTGTGTATTTCATTAGACAGAATTGATTTGACGCCAATGTTATTCTGACGTACAGTACAGTGTCGTGGATAAGTATATTTGAACACAAAATGAATAACAACGCTTAAAACATTTATTTGCAAATGAATGCTTAGTGTATGTTTAGCGGCATAAGAAATTATCGTATATCCTCCTTTAAATGTTACAAACATTTTAAAATTGTTTATAAAATAAATCGTGTATTAAAAATCACTTGTAGATTGAGACATAAGAAATTTTTCTTTTGTAAAAGTTGAATTTACATAAGATTGCACAATGCAATGTTTACAAATAGATGACGAATGCGCTTAAGAATTCAAAAATGTTATGGAAAAGGCAGAGATCCCAATTGTAGGAGATACGGAAGGTGTTGCTGGTCGTATAATTTTGTGTGTTTAGTTAGTTTTTGTTTTTGCAGACGTGAATTCTTGTAAAACTTTCTGTTGTCTGTTTGATCCCGGACAATTTTTTCCGAATTTTTCTTATAATACAAATTTATAGCGTTTGTTGTGATCTTTAGTTTATTTAGATACTTCAGTTTTAGCGAATGATATTGTTTATTTTTGACCTGACGTTTGATAACGATTGAGCTTAGTGATTTTGAGCCTTACCGTTTTTTAGTGTTGCAAATTACTTGTAGGTACTGTTGCACATTTTTTTGGTTTGGCCTAAACGTACTATTTCGTGTTAGCGTGCATCCTTGTAAGGCATTGTTTGTTGGCCTTTCATTACCCAGTTTTCACCATTTTTCTGGTTGAGACTCTTGCCTATGTTCGAGTGAGAACGTTAGTATGCCTTGGGGACATTACCGCTCTGAGTAAGGATAGCTTACGAATTTTTCTACATTGGATGCCGCTACTTGTGATAAGAAGCCACTAATCAAGTAGGTGTGGAGATTTTAGTAGAACCCGGGTACTTGCCGCCGCCATCTTAGATTTTGACGTCACAAGGCCGGCCACGTAGAAGGCCGTATTTTTCACCCTTATTTTTATGGATTCTTTTCGGAGGCCTTTTTCAGCCCTTGATGGAATGTTCAACCTTTTTTGTTGTACTAAGAGCCTTTTTGACAGCCGTGCCTTTTTTGTACCTGCTCACGTGAGGGTAGTTGTTTAGGGTTTGATCTTGGGGTTGGTCCAGGTGTTAGTCTTGGATTTGAGGGCTGGGGCTGGGTAATGCCTTATTTTCGGGGGCCTTTTTCAACACTAATTAAGGTCCTTTTGGTAATATTAAGAGTAGTACAACCCCTGGAGGTTAGGCAATTGCACGAGTTCTGATTAAAAAAGACTTCTATTTAAGCTGTGTTTATTAATATGTATTAGGACCCATTTTTATTTTATCAAATGAGATTGCATAATTGCATTTCTTTTAATTCCTATCTACAGATTGTGATCTTTTACATACACGAAAATTTACTTATACATTGGGATTATATTCTAATAATTAAATTTTACTGTCATTTTAAATTAATCTCAACACGCAATGTAAAAAATTATTTAAAATTAATTACACGACACAGTAATCAGAATATTGTTTTTCTAAACGAATATTAAAATTGGTTGCTTACCTTTGAAGTATCTTCAATCACCATCCTGTCGTTAAAATTGTTGTATATACACAGGTGCTCGGTATCCAAACACTTAATATTTTAAAAAAAGATATGTTGTTTGCACTAGCTGTAATTAAATCTGTGCAACTAAATAAATAAATTAAGATTATAACTACCGTTTTCTGCTGCATGTATAGGCAGACTAATACAACTTTCTATGTTTTGACTTATGCTTAATTGATACAAAACTGGTTATCGAGTAAAAGTAATTTTTGGAATGTAAATAAAATATTATATGCTGTACATACACACAAAATTGTTTTATAGAAAACGAATTCATTATAAACTCCTCATTAAAATATAAAAGAGTTAATTACATAATTAATTACATAATACCAATTTTGAGTAGCATACTTTGTTTAATAATAAATGCTAAAAATCATAAATTTCTTTAAACAATTAAAAGAAAGAAATGACAGTAGGTATTACGTAACGCTTAATTAAAAAACAAAGTAATAAAATCTCTTTTTTATTTATCAGACTAGAATAGTAGGAAAACAAAAATTGTACAATAATTTGATTATCTCGTCATTTAAAATTAAACATACTGTGAAAAACTTAATTACAAAATCAAACATAAGTAAATTATGTAATCTAAAATATAGAAACGTTAACGTATAAGGTCCACGCACATTCGAATGGTAATCTTGCAGTATTGTTTTATTGTATAGGAAGCATCTGGAATTCTTCTCTAGGAAACATAAATGATATCCTTTCGGTGCTCATCCAAAGGAATAAAAATATTCCCCATTACCATTCTCGTCAATGTAGATAGCGGTCCAATGCTGACCTGGTTTGTTTGAAGGATCCGTGTTTACGATAATTGCACACGGTCTAGGTGCGTGCCTCGGTAGTTGATGAGAAGCACATACAAGTCAAAACACATTCTTGTGGTTGGGGATTGATTTCAAGCATCTCAACACTTGTGCCTCATACGTCTTTGGAATTGGTGTGCGTCCAGTCTTGTAATAGTAAGACATTTTCTAGTGCACACATAGGTTCAGCGATGTTATGGTTTAAACAGCTATATGCTTTTGCCTCCTCTTTCAATTTTTTAAGCGACGGACAACCACTCTCGTCAAGGTTTATTATCGGTTTGTTAAGAAACCTTAAAAACTGTTGTTTTTCACTGCCCTTAACGTGAATTTTGTTAAATGGCCACAACACTCTCATCAGCTCCTCGCGGAAATTGTTGTAGTGTAGGTGACCTGACCACCATTTTAGTCCGTGATGATTATCCTCCAAAAATTTTATCTGTTGTGACATGGATCTTAATATAAAGTAACCTCGAGGTGGTTTTATCAGTATCAGCGATAAACGACCATGATCTGTAACCACAGCAACCACTTTCGGTATAAATTCGTTGTTAACACCACTAAACCCTTGTACGTCCAAGTATGCATCCATCTTCTTTCACTTGCTTCCGGATACTGAAGTTTGTAATCTAGAGTTACTCCTTTTTAACAGGAGAAATCCACGACCACATTCCGATGTTTATCGATATCGATCACGCTATCGAATTCTGCATACACCGAACAGTTAACGGTTTCAACGAGCTCTTCACCAAATCCGACTTCCAGTCGAAGCGAGCCGTTTCTGACTAAATTTCAGTGCGTGTGAGCGTTTGCAGACAAGTCAGGTAAAAGGCCATTAAACAGTATCCGTTGGGGTAATCGCTTCTCGATATATCGTTACCCTTATTCAAAAAATGAATACCAGTGCCAGATAATAAGGTGTGATGCGCTCTTACATATAAACTATTAGCTGTAAAGTCCGGCTGTAAGGCCTTCGAGGGAATTTGTTGGTCGTCAATATATAACGACATATAGTTAATATTGCTGTGATGAAAATTGAACAGATTTCAGGGATAATCGCTGTTGAAGGCTTTATTTGTTACAAAACCTACGATGCATCGTTTAGGTAACTGACCCAGGAACACATTATCCAATGATTTTCACTGTATGCCTGCAGGTACAGTTAACACTTTTACGTCGGTCCTTTTAACAGGGTATTTTGCTGCAGTTGTTTCTAGAGCTTTGGCGTGTGCAATTAGAATGGAGGGTTTGATTAGCATACGTCTCACCAGCAAGGTAGCGTCCATAATTCGCATCTTGTAAGTTGAAGCGTGTGCAGCCATTAGGCTAAAAGTATCTCTTGATCGTACAAATTTGGTCTTTAGCTCAACACCGCTTTTGAGAAACGTTTCTTGATTAAACAAATCCGAGTGCATGTGACCAATCATCTCAATCTGAGTGCTGGTCGCCGCAAGTGCTTGACGTTTTGAGAAACCCATATTTCCGTTTCCCAGAGTATTCATCTGACCGGCTATATCATTGTGCCATAAGGTACAACCTGAATGCGAACTCTTAGCCTCATTTTCATAATTTAGCAACGTTTCGATATATGAGCGGTAGGAGTAGTTGAGAAAAGCGAGAACATCTATGTAATCGTTTCCATTTCCGGGTACTACAAACTCTATTGGGACATCATCACTAAGAGCTGATAAGGGTTTGTAAAATATCCATTCACCACTCTCTATACTTGTCTGCGTCGACGGTAAAGAGAACAAATCCAATTCGGACTTGACGCGTTCACACGATTAGGTATGTAGAAAAGCCATTATCTTGAAAATATATCGCCGTAAGTAGGCGTATTCTTCTTCTTAGCAACTGCTGTCGGTAGAGACTAGCGTACTCTTTTACACCCCGAACCCTCCATCATTTTATCGATATCTTCGTCGACTTTACGCTTAAGATTTCTACCTGCCTCGTGGAATCTTTCTTGAAACGAATCCTTAATAGGTCGGTCCTCTATGACACCACCAAGAATATTGGCACCCGTTCTGAGAGCTTCTTTCCCGGTATCCTTTGCACCAGGCTCAAATAACGGTATTATACTTCTAAATATAACACCTAGCCAGCTTCCTATTCCGTCACCACGTTGATATGGTGCGCCTCTGTAGGTGGATCCAATGCCGCTACCGGCCTGATTCATATGATATTGTTGATAAGGACAAACCATTATTGCACTTTCTTAAAGTGTAGCTTCAGACACTACGTTCCAAACTCGAATGGCATTGCTGTACCCGTATCTGTTTTTATATTAATCTCGATGTTTTCAAATTCCCGTGTCATCACGGGCATGTAGTGTGCAGGTGAAAAAACCACATCTTTATGACCTCCGTAAGCGTAGTTTTCAGAAGTAATATTTATTATACGCATAAGCGGAGATAAAACATCGCCCACAATTTGCGGTTCAACGATATCGCAATAAACAAACATTTGCGTTGGTAAACCTGTCCATATGCTAGCGGGGTGCGGAGGTATTGGCTCCATAGCTATGTTCTGATACGATCAATGAACCAATTGTAAGGCTAGACGCTGTGAGAATCCGAATACTGTGAGCGAGGTTTTTAATTTCGTAGTGACACGCTTAGTTAGATTATGGTATTCGTTTGTCAGCAATTTACTTATTAGCACATGGTTATTTAGTTCGCTGGTAATTTCTTCTATGTCGGCATAATTTCCCGAAGCGAAACGTATCACATACCAGCCATCCTCAATATAAATGATTTTCTCATTGTCGCGTTGAAAATATTCTGTGGCTTTTTTTAATATCGCCTCTAGCACGTTCCCTTCAGGTGGCTCAATTCTATAATATATTAAATTGTCCGTCGCACTTACAGCGGCAAAAGAACAAGGGTACTGAATTTCCGATATGCCTACAACCCATGATCCTGTTAATCTTATTCGTTTTGGTAGCTGCGTAATAAAACTTGAAGTTATATTTTCGCGAAAATACGTCATAGAGCTATTACTCAATAAAGTAAGATCAAACTCCATCTTTATATATTGCTCAACTGCGATGCTAGTACCCAGCTATTAAATTTGTCGCTGTATCCACGCCACTTGACCAGATATTGTTTATATCGTCCGCTACCCTTCTCTGCTAAAATCTTCTCGACCTTGAATAGAGTGTCTTTATCTACCGTAACAACTTGCAATTCTTCTTCGTAAAAGGTACCTTCAACAGGATCGTTATTAAAATCGATTATCCGGTAAACTGGTGGTCTTCTTTTTATCACTGCACTAATTGTAAGAACTTCCTCGCTCCAATTACCGGGATATTATCACTTTCCTTAAAAATATCAGCGAATGCTTCAATTACAGATGCAGCTGTCTTCGTTTTAAGTGCTCTCACCCAAGCCCTCTTGCTAAACATATCAATTACCGTTAGTATGTAGTTGTATCCACTATTGTGTTTACTTAAATTTCGCATATCACAAATTCGTATAAGCTTCTTGTGCTTGCAGCCAATTTTTCACTTCACCATATTTTTTATCTTTTATAACATTAGCTAAAGGTGTTATACCCGCAAACTCCGCAGGATGAGAGGGGTCATAATATACAGCATCCATATTATGTTCGCCACGAATCCCAATCTAGTGAAATTCCTCTTCTTTGAGAGATTCTTCTGGGTGTTTCCAGCGATTCACTATCAGCATCGTAATTCTCACCCATGAGGGTCCGTTGAACGTAGGGTGATACAGTAACATAACCTCTTCGCGCATTTCCGATAAACTCTCGTGGTATATTTATCTCCTTAATGTACGTCGCAAACTGGCACCAACCGTGTGGGTTTGTAGTTTTTCGCTTTCTTAACGTCTCGTGAACCACATCGATAATGTTGGAATGTGGTATGATCTCTCCTTTTATTGTGGCGGTACCCCTTTTATCACTGTTCGTCTTCAGTATACGCAGGAAACCTTCGCCTTTTCTCTTATATGAAGGTGGAAATGTTGATACTATCTCGTCGTCCGCCAAACCTTTGCGTGCGGTGATTCTCTAATATCATCATCAGCATCATCCCTGTTCGTTATGCTAGCGGGTTGGCGTAATTGGCTGGAAAAGTGCAGATATCTTTGAAGAACTTGATTGTATTGCTGCCATTTGTCATGATCAGTCATTTTGGTTTTTTAAACTCTATCCATGTCGTTAACTAGCTGCGTTAAAATGTTGTTTTGTGTGACATCTGGTGCCTGTAATCGCTGTATAAAGTCGAGCGATAGAATAATAATCTTCTTCATGTTGTTGTTGTCCATGGTTATTGAAATAGATTACCCAGAATTCCACCGAGTAATGGTCCTAACAAGAGTGGTAGAAATGCACCGCCTTTCTGTACAAGAAACTGTTTCTTCTTTTTTATAGATTCACCTCTCCGTGCCAAGCGTCTTAAGGTCTGCTTATGCTGAGAGAGTCGCTGCTTCTGATCAGCTAACAGAAGTACACGACCTTTCAAAATGTTATGTGCACACTCGCAAATACATTCCACCTGCCTACTATCCAGGCATTTCAATAAAGCGTCACGTTGACTTTTACTTAATCTGGCTAGTGCCCCGTAGGATATCGGTGTTTTTGCTTAAAACGTCAACCTTCATATATGATGTAATCTTTATGACTGTGAGGCTTAAGCCCTTTTTTCGCTATATATACCTGGCAAATACCTTGAGGCCCGAATATGTTTGTTCTATATCGCAGCACATCCGGTGTATTCTGTTTTAAATCGAATAATAAATATCCGTGTGGGTTTAAAGTGGCATCTTCGTACGCTGTCTCTAAAAATTTCGGGTTGTCCGGTGAAATTTGTCTTGCTAAATGCTGTATCTGAGCTCTGTCACGTGGGAGTTTAAATAAAATTATGTAGTGTGCATAGAGAGAAATATCCCGCTGTCCACGTCCTTGCTGAAACATGTTTTGAGTTAGAAAAACACACTTAGGTTTTTATGATGACAGCCCTTTGTAAAAATATCAACCACTGAACTGTTAGTTTCGTGCATTAGATCATCAATTATTATCAAGACCGGTTTTTCCCCGTCAAACTGCTCCACATCAGGTAAACCCTTTTGAAATTCCACAGAGAGATCTTTAAACAACGGCTGCACTCGCTGTAAAACCAGATAATTTTTTCACAAGCTGTATCGCAGGCAGTTTCGATATTTTTTAGAAAATCTACAATGAAATACGATTTTCCACAACCAGATGCCCCCGCTACTATTGCGAAAAGGGGTGCTTAAACTGACCCTCCATCTTGGATCGCTAAACGATACCGAATCGTCTTCGTCATCATCTTCGTTTAAATACCAAGTGATCTGCGACACCGTTATATTTTACTTTTTAATTAAGCGTTACGTAATACCTATTGTTTTTTCTTTCTTTTAATCGTTTTATAAAAATGTATGATTTTTAGCATTTATTATTAAACAAAGTATGCTACTCAATATTGGTATTATATAATTACACCAACTGTAATTAACTCTATGTTATATTTTAATGAGGATTTTATAATGAATTCGTTTTCTATAAAACAATTTTGTGTGTATGTACAGCATATAATATTTTATTTACATTCTAAAAATTACTTTTACTCAGTAACCAGTTTTATATCAATTAAGTATAAGTCAAAACAGCGAAAAATGGTATTAGTGTGCCTATACTTGCAGCAGAAAACGGTAGTTATAACCTTAATTTATTTATTTAGTTGCACAGACTTAATTGCAGCTAGTGCAAACAACATATCTTTTTTTAAGATATTAAGTGTTTGGATACCGAGGACCTGTGTATATACAACAATTTTAACGAGAGGATGGTGATTAAAAATATTTCAAAGGTAAGCAACCAGTTTTAATATTCGTTTAGAAAAACAATATTCTAATTACTGTGTCGTGTAATTAACTTTAAATAATTTTTTGCATTGCGTGTTGAGATTAATTTAAAATGACAGTGAAATTTAATTATTAGAATACAATCCAATGTATAAATAAATTTTCGTGTAGGTAACAGATCACAATCTTTAGAAAAGAATTAAAAGAAACACAATTATGCAATCTCATTTGATAAAATAAAAATGGGTCCTAATACATATTAATAAACACAGCTTAAATAAAAATCTTTTTCAATCAGAACACGTGCAATTGCCTAACCTCCAGGGGTTGTACTGCTCTAAATATTACCAAAAGGACCTTAATTAGTGTTGAAAAAGGCCCCCCGAAAAGAAGCCGTCACCCAGCCCCAGCTCCCAAATCCAAGACCAACGCCTGGAGCAACCCCAAGTCCAAGACTAACCCCAATCCCAAGACCAAACCCTAAATACACCCCTCACGTGTGCAAGTACAAAAAAGGCATGGCTGTCAAAAAAGGTTCTTAGTACAACAAACAGGGTTGAAAATTCCATCAAGGGCTGAAAAAGGCGTCCTAAAAGAAACCATAAAATAACGCCGATAAAAAAAATTGCTGCCAAAAAGGCCATAATTAGGGATAAAAATTCCATCAAGGGGTTGAAAAAGGCCGCCGAAAAGAAACCATAAAAATAAGGGTAAAAAATACGGCCTCCCACGTGGCCAGTCTTGTGACGTCAAAATCCAAGATGACGGCAACAAGTGCCCGGGTTCTACTGATTTTGATTGAGGTTCTGCGATTTTATGTTTTGAGTAAGCGGTAGGAGGAATAACGGAAAGCGGGGATCCCGTGAACTAATGCCCGATCTTTCTCTTGACATGGGATTACAGTACACCAATAAAATCCGTCTGCAGGTTTCTCATAGGAGCCTTGACAGAATGTTTTAGTTGAGCCTAGGTTAAGTTGGTTTTTGTGTTGGTTAATGTACTTTAGGTTAGATCAACTGTGGATTTAGGTAGGTTAGGGATGTGAAGGGTTGATGTTTTACATGTGCTCCTTGCTGCGTGCTATTCGGTGCTTGCTGTTTGCTATTCGTCCTTTGCTGTTTACTGTTCGATATTCTCTATTTGCTTTTCGCTTTTCGCTGCCCGATGTTCACTGTTTGACATATGCTGTTTGCTGTTTGCAATTTGCTATTAACTGTTTTCTGTTTGCTGTTTAATGTTCGCTATTTGCTGTTTGCGGTTTGATGTTCGCTGTTCGATATGAGATGTTCGCTGTTTACTGTTTACATTTCGCTGTTCTCTGTTCTCTGGTTACTGTGCCATGTACGATATTTAGTTGTTAGCTGCTGGCTGTTAGCTATTAGCTGTTAGTTGTTAGTTGTTAGCTGTTAGATGTTAGCTGTTAGCTGTTAGCTGTTAGTTGTTAGCTGTTAGCTGTTAGCTGTTAACTGTTAGATGTTAGCTGTTAGCAGTTAGCAGTTAGCAGTTAGCAGTTAGCTGTTAGCTGTTAGCTGTTAGCTGTTATCTGTTAGCTGTTAGCTGTTAGCTGTTAGCTGTTAGCTGTTAGCTGTTAGCTGTTAGCTGTTAGCTGTTAGCTGTCAGCTGTCAGCTGTTAGCTGTTAGATATTAGCTGTTAGCTGTTAGCTGTTAGCTGTTAGCTGTTAGCTGTTAGCTGTTAGCTGTTAGCTGTTAGCTGTCAGCTGTTAGCTGTTAGCTGTCAGCTCTCAGCTGTCAGCTGTTAGCTGTTAGATGTTAGCTGTTGGCTGTTAGCTGTTAGCTGTTAGATGTTAGCTGTTAGCTGTTAGCTGTTAGCTGTAGGATAGGAGCTTGAATATGTGTATTTGGTCAACATTTTTGTTAGTGACTGAAAGAGTGTTCCATGTGGTTGTTTTGTGTTGTTTTCAAGGCCGTTACTTTCAACCGTTTCTGGAAGAGAATCTCCTAGTGAGAGGGGTGTGATTATGCACTGAGCTATTAGGCGTACTTTGCACCAAACGGTATAAATTACCTAACCTTTAAATCACGCAAAGAAGTATTTTTTGTATATTTCATTAAGCAAAATTTATATGTCGCCACCCTTCTTTCTAACGTACCGCATAAGGAGAGATGAACATGAAATGAATATTTTGAGATGTATTTGTAAATAAAAAATTCAAGATTTTATACATCCCGGCTGATGCATATTTCAGTAATCATGAGAAATTATTACAGGGAATGCTTACAGACAGCTGAAAAACGAATGCTAAGAAATTTTTAAGAGTTTATTCTTGGTCTGTTGGTTAGGGTACCTTAGGTTAAATTAATTGTTGATTTAGGTAGGTTAGCTAAGTGTAGAGATTTGAAGCGTTGGTGTTTGATATTTGCTGTTTGCTGTTTAGTTTTTGCTGTTTTCTGTTCATTGTTCGCTGTTCGTTATTTGCTGTAAAATTTAAGATTCTGTACAGGGTGTCCCAAATTGAATAGTTTTGCAAGGTATCTCCAAAACTAGAAGAGTTAGAAAAAAAGTAGTTAAGATGTCATGACTTAATTTTTGAATAAACTAACCATGGTTCAATCAGATCTTCAGTAGGTTGTTGCATTTTCAAGCTACAGGGCGATTTTCGAAAATTGCCAAAAACTGTCTTTTCAAATATTTTTTTTATTTTAATAAATATCAAAAAAATGTAGACGGACTTTTGATAGACAAACCAAAAGAGAGTCCAGTGCAGTGCACTATATTTTTTTAAAGGGTCCAGGTAAGTAGATATGACATAAACTTATGTTTTTTTAATGGGACACCCTGTATATTTTGGGTCAGTTCGTTTCCATTTTTAATCCTCTTTCACCTTATATAACATATGACATATATTTCTTATAGTTCATGCTACAGGGTCAATTATGTGTCGCATATATCAATAATGTCGTTTATAAATAGAACACTCTGTAAGTTTTATTATAATGTTGTTTATAATTTATTTTGTATAGTAAATAAATGAAATATGAATAACTGTATGATTTTATCTCTCAAAGATAGGTAGGTATATGTTAAAATAATAAACAAAGGAAGTTAGTAACAATTTTGAAGTAAATAAGGAAATACATAACCTCGGTTAAACAAAGACTTACAAATACATTAAAAATAACACAACAATTGCAAAATAAAAACAAAAATAAAAAATTAAATTTCCTTGCTCAAATATAAAAACTACAATAAATATTCAAAAGATCCTCTATTTTCTCAGATGATCAGCTGGCATCTTTTACGTACAGATCTTACAGTATTCAGTATTTGAATAGGTTTTATTTTTCTAAATGCCTCTTGAATACAATGTAGTAAATCTTCTTTGTTATTAAAATCATTCTTATGAATTTTATTTTTTAAAAATCCCCACACGAAAAAATCAAGAGGGTTAACCTCTGGCGAACGTGGAGACCACGTTGCCGGTCCATTGGTTCCAATCCATTGATTAGGAAATTTTTCATTTAAAT
This sequence comes from Vesta saturnalis, assembly GCA_036346205.1. Lineage (NCBI taxonomy): Eukaryota > Metazoa > Arthropoda > Insecta > Coleoptera > Lampyridae > Vesta > Vesta saturnalis. The sequence goes on from JARFJB010002072.1 coordinate 516,658, forward strand.
AATCTCTTACAATTAATGAATTGTGGGTAGGAGCTCCATCTTGTTGAAACCAGAACGTGTCCCTCTCAGCTAACACCTCGTTCTCAAGTATTTCAGTTAAATTTGTGTTCAAAATATCCACATACCCAACAGCCGTAAGTGTGTCTTCAAATATACAATATACCAGTTTGTTGTGGTTAAGAAAACAACTAACATTAAACCCAAATTTTCCTTGCCTCCTTATACCCCGCACTAAATGGGGATTTATATCGTTCCAATATAATTCGTTATGTCTATTAAATATTCCCGCACTAGTAATGCGGGCTTCATCACTCCATATTATGTTGGAATAAAAAGTGGGATTTACGTTGTATTTACCAATATACCACTCAGCGAACTGAATTCTTTGTTGGTTATCGGTTGGACGCAATAATTGTCGGGCAGATGTCCGATAAGGTTTAAACTTATGCTTTTTTTAAAATCCTTCCTGCCGTAGTTCTGTTACGAGCAAACAATAATGCAAGGTTAGTTGTGAGTCTTTGATAGATTTCGCCAAAAAAGGACAGTATCGGACACATGCTCTGGCTGGAACGTAAAATATTAGAGGAAATTATTACACATAGATTTGATTTAGATATTCATATAATCACACATATTAACGTACGTATCGAGTGCAATAAACCGGCTAAGGTTTTATACGGAATATACAACTTGATTCCACCTGGGCAGGAATTTTGATGAAAGTGAACGTTTGTTTAACTGTAAAAGAGCGCGACTTTAGGAATTAACGCAGGGTCTATTACATCTTTCAAACATTCCCATAAAGGACATTCCTACAGTAGGTCGTTAACCAGTTATCAACCTTCACTACGATGAATATCCAAGAAGAAATATTTTTTAGCGTCAATTAATCTGACAGCACCCTATAATAATGGCGGAAGCATTAAACGTTTTTCAAAACGGACATTTTGATGTTCCTGTACATAGAAGGAAGCTTAAAAAAAGTATGAACAATTTTTTTTAAGTTAACTAATAAATTTACACAAATTTCTTTACGAAGATATTCGTTATGGGTTAGGTGGCCGAAAAGTGCCGAAATCCAGGTCTAACGTCTGCACTTAAATGATAAATTTACTGTACGACAAGCAAGAGCAAAGCATTTATGATGGTCACCAAAAATTCGGAACCGCTCTATGTGGAATTTAACAAAAAACCATTGAGAGTCTGTGTACCATTAAACAACTCGCAATTAGACAAACCACGTCTGATCATTGTCGTATTTAAGCAAGGTGGAAGGTTTACAAGGTCAGCTAGAGCCGATAATTTTGATCACATTAACATCAGGAACCATAAGGTATATCTGGACTCTTAATATCACCCATACGAATCAATGCATTTAAACGTTAATGCTAACCTGTATATACCTAATTATCATAATAATAATTATTATTTGAAATTCCGATGTGATAATTAAGTAGATGTTGGGGATGGATTATTTGCCTACTCTAAAAGTAGAAAGGAGACACCTTCCGCCATCTTGGATTTTGACGTCACTTCCGGTTTTACACGCCCACGTGGGAGACCGGTTTTTCCACCCTTATTTTTTACTTGCTTACGTGTAGGACGTACTTTTCACCCCTATTTTTACACACTCACGTGTGAGACCACATTTTCAACCCTAATTATTTTTTATATACCCTCGTGTGAGACCGTATCCTTTATTTTCGAAGGCCCTTTTCAACCCTAATTATTTTTATATGCCCACGTGTGAGACCGTGTTTTCAACCCTTATTTTTTACACACCCACGTGTGAGACCGCATCCTTTCTTTTTCATCCCTAATTAAAGTTTTTGATTTTTAATGGCATACGTGAAGGACCGTATTTATTACCCTTATTTTGAGATGGTGATTTTTTAATTATTTTTATTAATATAAGATGATGATCTTCAATTATTTTTATTAATTAATTATCCTAGGGAAATTCTTAATCTGATAGCTTTAAGATGATTATGATCTTTAATTATTTTATTAATTAATTATTTTAGCCCTGAAATGATGTAAAAGATAGTTTATTTAATTTTGTGTTTTACTATTAACATTTATTAGAACTTGTTTATCAGATATTATTTAAAGAATTGATTAGATAATAATAATCACGTACACCTTGACTGTATTTCCCATTTTACTATATTAGCGTATTTTTTTGATCAAATGAGATTGTTATTACATTTATTTTAATGCCTATCTACAGGTTGTATTTAGGGTGGGGCTGGTCTAGGGTTAATCTTAGGGTTATTTTGGTGGTATTAAGGTTCTTCTGGCTATATTAAGAACAGTGCCCCCGGAGGTTAGGCAAATGCACACGCATACAATGTTGGAAATTGCATAATTATTAAGATATTATTATTAAAATTATCGACCCTATTGCTTTTAAATGGCCACATGCTATTGGATGATCTTTTACCTAAAACGTATTTCTAATAAGGAGGTTCTTGTGCGATACGTGTAGGGCTTTGCAACTTGTTCTCAGGCCTTCGCCCCCTGGCTGGAGATGGTGTGGGAACCTAACCTTATAAGACAAGTGTAGAGCTTAGCTCCTATCGTGGCCCCCTTGATGCAATTGTATGTTGTTCTAACTTAATCTTACAGCAGTAGGCCTTCGACCCGTCATACAAAATTGTATTCTAATAAGGAGGTTCTTGTAAGGTAGGACTTGTATCAGGGTCAGGGCCCTCGCCTTGAGTAAACATTGATTTTAGCGCCATCTAGTGGCGTATAGACTAATGAACATTTTCTGAAGATGATAATGCACACCTCTCTCTTGCTCTATCTTGTTTCTTCCTCCCTCTCTCTTCTCACACACGCACAAACAAATCAATTAATTAATCAATCTCAAACAAATCACGTTCGATCATCAGATAAAACTCAATCAACCAGCCGAAATTATGCTTACAGTTTGCGGAAATCAGATTACAGATCAAACTGAATGCATTAAAGTCTAATTAAATATGACGTGAAATAATAAATAATGTCTACCCTAATGCAATGATGCTTTATGTATAGGCAGATCCTCTAAACAGTCACCACCTATACATTAGGAACATCATATCTGATTTATTTGCATGTTTAATTACATACACACAAAACTATTTCATTGTAACGTGTTCATTAACAGCTGTAAAACTCATTAAGAATAATTACTATATATATATATATATATATATATATATATATATATATATATATATATATATATATATATAACATAGAGTTAAATTAAAATTAACATGTTTTAAGAATATCAAACTGATATAATGGAAATAAAAGGCAAAAGGTTTTAATGGTTTATTATTATATGCGCAAA